>LR778272.1:496768-518035 GCA_902810595.1 Coregonus sp. 'balchen' | reverse complement strand
TGGTCAGGACCCCAGTCTAATGTCCGTGCGCCTGTCTCAGTGGACTAATCCAGACCCCTGTCTAATTCACGCCTGTCTCAGTGGACTAATCCAGACCCCCGTCTAATTCGCTCCTGTCTCAGTGGACTAATCCAGACCCCCGTCTAATTCGCGCCTGTCTCAGTGGACTAATCCAGACCCCCGTCTAATTCGTGCCTGTCTCAGTGGACTAATCCAGACCCCCGTCTAATTCGTGCCTGTCTCAGTGGACTAATCCAGACCCCCGTCTAATTCGTGCCTGTCTCAGTGGACTAATCCGTTGCGGAGGCAGGCACAGTCCAAGAAGGGTAGTATGTTTAAAATGGACGTCTCTCTCCAGAATGCGCTCTCTCCCTCCAATTTGTTCACGTTCATTGTTTCATAACTTCATTGTGTGAATTGTTTGCCCTTTGATTGTTAGTGTATCAATTCCCCATTAAATACAATGCATTCGGAAAGTATTCAGACCCCTTGACCTTTTCCACATTTTGTTACGTTACAGCCTTATTCTAAAATAGATTTAATAAAAAATGTTCCTCATCAATCTACAAACAATAACCCATAATGACAAAGCGAAAACAGGTTTTTAGATATAAAAAAACAAAAAACAAAAAAACATACCATATTTACACAAGTATTTGCGTGATGAGTGATGGTTGATTTTTTGTATCTACAGTGCATTCGGAAAGTATTCAGACCCCTTCACTTTTCCCACATTTTGTTACGTTACAGCCTTATTCTAAAATGGATTAAATAAAAACAATTCCTCATCTACACACAATACCCCATAATGCCAAAGCAAAAACAGGTTTTTAGAAATGTTTGCAAATGTATTTAAAATACAAAACATAAATACCTTATTTACTTAAGTATTCAGACCTTTTGCTATGAGACTCGAAATTGAGCTCAGGTGCGTCCTGTTTCCATTGATCATCCTTGAAATGTTTCTACAACTTGATTGGAGACCACCTGTGGTAAATTCAATTGATTGGACATGATTTGGAAAGGCACACACCTGTCTATATAAGGTCCCACAGTTGACAGTGCATGTCAGAGCAAAAACCAAGCCATGAGGTCGAAGGAATTGTCTGTAGGTCAGGGAGGTGACCAAGAACCCGATGGTCACTCTGACAGAGTTCCTCTGTGGAGATGGGAGAACCTTCCAGAAGGACAAAACATCTCTGCAGCACTCCACCAATCAGGCCTTTATGTTAGAGTGGCCAGACGGAAGCCACTCCTCAGTAAAAGGCACATGACAGCCCACTTGGAGTTCGCCAAAAGGCACCTAAAGGACTCTCAGACCATGATAAACAAGATTCTCTGGTCTGATGAAACCAAGACTGAACTCTTTGGCCTGAATGCCAAACGTCACGTCTGGAGGAAACCTGGCACCATCCCTACGGTGAAGCATGGTGGTGGCAGCTTCATGCTGTGGGGATGTTTTTCAGCGGCAGGGACTGGGAGACTAGTCAGGATCGAGGGAAAGATGAACGGAGCAAAGTACAGAGAGATCCTTGTGCCCCCGCACATTGACTCTGCAACGGTACCCCCCTGTATATATAGCCTCCCTACTGTCACTTTATTTTACTTCTGCTCTTTTTTTCTCAACACTTTTTTTGTTGTTGTTTTATTCTTACTTTTTTTGTTTAAAATAAATGCACTGTTGGTTAAGGGTTGTAAGTAAGCATTTCACTGTAATGTCTGCACCTGTTGTATTCAGCGCATGTGACCAATAAAATTTGATTTGATTTGATGAAAACCGGCTCCAGAGCGCTCAGGACCTCAGACTGGGGTGAAGGTTCACCTTCCAACAGGACAACGACCCTAAGCACACAGCCAAGACAAAGCAGGAGTGTCTTCGGGACAAGTCTCTGAATGTCCTTGAGTGGCCCAGCCAGAGCCTGGACTTGAACCCAATCTAACATCTCTGGAGAGACCTGAAAATAGCTGTGCAGCGACGCTCCCCATCCAACCTGACAGAGCTTGAGAGGATCTGCAGAGAAGAATGGGAGAAACTCCCCAAATACAGGTGTGCGAAGCTAGCTTGTGATAGCTTGTAGCGTCATACCTAAGAAGACTCAAGGTTGTAATTATTGCCAAAGGTACTAAAACAAAGTACTGAGTAAAGGGTCTGAATACTTATGTAACTGTGATATTTAAGTTTTGTATTTTTAATACATTTGCAAAAATGTCTAAACCTGTTTTTGCTTTGTCATTATTGGGTATTGTGTGTAGATTGATGAGGGGAAAAAACTATTTAATCCATTTTAGAATAAGGCTATAACGTAACCATGTGGAATAAGTCAAGGGGTCTGAATACTTTCCAAATGGCTGCTGTATTTAACATTCAGCAAACAAGAGCTTGCCTCCCTCTTTGAATAGTCTGTTGGTGTAAGAAATTGTAAAATAAAAAATAATGTTCAGCAAGCTATTCTAGTCTAGGTTTTCTTGGACTCCAAGAGCTAAGGAGCGTTTTTTAAGGAGAGAGGCCAGCGGTAGCTTTAATGGTCAACACAAAATGCATGACAATCACTGGATTAGGTTGCACATTAAAATATTTTGAATCACAGAATGAATGAATGATGAAACAACATATTTCTTCAATACCATCTCAGTAGTCTATTACAGTAGTGAATAAAGCTCTGTGAATGACTTTAGAAGGTGATACAAAATAGTTATATTGCGTGGCGGGGTAAATTATTTTTGGTGCGACCAAATCATTTACATTTACATTTTAGTCATTTAGCAGACGCTCTTATCCAGAGCGACTTACAGTTAGTGAGTGCATACATTCTTTTTTTAAATATATATATATATATTTTTTTCATACTGGCCCCCCATGGGAATCGAGCCCACAACCCTGGCGTTGCAAACGCCATGCTCTACCAACTGAGCTACATCCCTGCCAGCCTTTCCCTCCCCTACCCTGGACGGGCTGGTGCCTCCAGGGGAAAATGATAGTCTGGAGCCCTGCATATAGGGATCTTTCTCATTGACTGACTGACTGACTGACTGACGTTTGTGTTTATGCAGGCTTATGCTCTGCTTTGAAGAGAGAACTGCACTGTCTTAGGACTTTGGACTTGTGCTCGAGAGGACAGATAGATAGATATAGGAGGTTGTAGAGGACACAGTGTTGATTGTAAGTGTAGCGACTCGTCTGAAATGGCACCCTATTCCCTATATTGTGCACTACTTTAGACCAGAGAATGGCACCCTATTCCCTATATAGTGCACTACTTTAGACCAGAGAATGGCACCCTATTCCCTATGTAGTGCACTACTTTAGACCAGAGAATGGCACCCTATTCCCTATGTAGTGCACTACTTTAGACCAGAGAATGGCACCCTATTCCCTATATAGTGCACTACTTTAGACCAGAGAATGGCACCCTATTCCCTATATAGTGCACTACTTTTGAGCAGTACTTTTGCACTCTAGAGAGAATAGGCTGCCATTTGAGACGCAACCTAGGTCTGTCCAGAGGTAACAGTGGTAGGTTAAATGAGGTCATTTCTCTGTCCAGAGGTAACAGTGGTAGGTTAAATGAGGTCATTTCTCTGTCCAGAGGTAACAGTGGTAGGTTAAATGAGGTCATTTCTCTGTCCAGAGGTAACAGTGCCTTGTAAAGTATCCCCCTTGGTGTTTTTCCTATTTTGTTGCATTACAACCTGTAATTTAAATTGATTTTTATTTTTATTTAATGTAATGGACATACACAAAATAGTCCAAATTGGTGAAGTGAAAAAAATAACGGAAAAGTGGTGCGTGCATATGTATTCACCCCCTTTGCTATGAAGCCCCTAAATAAGATCTGGTGCAACCAATTACCTTCAGAAGTCACATAATTAATTAAATAAAGTCCACCTGTGTGCAATCTAAGTGTCACATGATCTGAGTATATATACACCTGTTCTGAAAGGCCCCAGAGTCTGCAACACCACTAAGCAAGGGGCACCACCAAGCAAGCTGCACCATGAAGACCAAGGAGCTTTCCAAACAGGTCAGGGACAAAGTTGTGGAGAAGTACAGATCAGGGTTGGGTTATAAAAATATATCAGAAACTTTGAACATCCCACAGAGCACCATTAAATCCATTAACAAATGGAAAGAATATGGCACCACAACAAACCTGCCAAGAGAGGGCCGCCCACCAAAACTCACGGACCAGGCAAGGAGGGCATTAATCAGAGAGGCAACAAAGAGACCTAAGATAACCCTGAAGGAGCTGCAAAGCTCCACAGCGGAGATGGGAGTATCTGTCCATAGGACCACTTTAAGCCGTACACTCCACAGAGCTGGGCTTTACGGAAGAGTGGCCAGAAAAAAGCCATTGCTTAAAGAAAAAAATAAGCAAACACGTTTGGTGTTCGCCAAAAGGCATGTGGGAGACTCCCCAAACATATGGAAGAAGGTATGAGACTAAAATTGAGCTTTTTGGCCATCAAGGAAAACGCTATGTCTGGCGCAAACCCAACACCTCTCATCACCCCGAGAACACCATCAATAGTTGGTTATGCATGCTCAAGTTTTCTGTTTTTTTGTCTTATTTCTTGTTTGTTTCACAATAAAAAATACTTTGCATCTTCAAAGTGGTAGGCATGTTGTGTAAATCAAATTATACAAACTCTCCAAAAATCAATTTTAATTCCAGGTTGTAAGGCAACAAAATAGGAAAAATGCCAAGGGGGGTGAATACTTTCGCAAGCCACTGTAACAGTGGTAGGTTAAATGAGGTTATTTCTCTGTTCTGCAGGTTACAGCTATGAGCGTCTGGATGGATCAGTCAGGGGGGAGGAGCGTAACCTGGCCATCAAGAACTTCAGCAGCAAACACGTCTTTGTCTTTCTGCTCAGCACTAAAGCAGGTGACCTCTAACCGTCCCACTGGTCCTTAACCCTTAACCCTGAGCCCTAACCCTAACACTAACAGGTGTTATGTTCCCCAGCAAGAAAAACAAAAATTGGGGGGAACTAGCAAAGAGTCACTGACTACAACCAAAATAAAACAGGTGGGGTTTTAGGAGGGGTT
The DNA here is from genome assembly GCA_902810595.1 of Coregonus sp. 'balchen'. Classification (NCBI taxonomy): domain Eukaryota; kingdom Metazoa; phylum Chordata; class Actinopteri; order Salmoniformes; family Salmonidae; genus Coregonus; species Coregonus sp. 'balchen'. The sequence continues at coordinate 512,985 of LR778272.1, read as the reverse complement.
CTGAAAGACACTCATGGGGGGGTCCACTGGAGGTCGACTAGCAACAACCACTGGGCCCTAAAAGACACCCACCATGAGACACACTGAATCTGCCCAAGAAGAGGCAAACAACATAAAACCCCCAAACTGAAAGACAGGAAGCAAACCACACAGTGGAGCAAAATGAAAACAGGGAAATCAGATTAAGGATTTTGTCTAGAAATCAAATAGGGAGAGACAACTAAAGGTGTTTACCCTCCACATCTACCTAGACAACTAAAGGTGTTAACCCTCCACATCTATCAAGACAACTAAAGGTGTTAACCCTCCACATCTATCAAGACAACTAAAGGTGTTAACCCTCCACATCTATCAAGACAACTAAAGGTGTTAACCCTCCACATCTACCAAGACAACTAAAGGTGTTAACCCTCCACATTTATCAAGACAACTAAAGGTGTTAACCCTCCACATCTATCAAGACAACTAAAGGTGTTAACCCTCCACATCTATCAAGACAACTAAAGGTGTTAACCCTCCACATCTATCAAGACAACTAAAGGTGTTAACCCTCCACATCTATCAAGACAACTAAAGGAGTTAACCCTTCACATCTATCAAGACAACTAAAGGTGTTAACCCTCCGCATCTATCAAGACAACTAAAGGTGTTAACCCTCCACATCTATCAAGACAACTAAAGGTGTTAACCCTCCACATCTATCAAGACAACTAAAGGTGTTAACCCTCCACATCTATCAAGACAACTAAAGGTGTTAACCCTCCGCATCTATCAAGACAACTAAAGGAGTTAACCCTCCGCATTTATCAAGACTACTAAAGGTGTTAACCCTCCACATTTATCAAGACAATTAAAGGTGTTAACCCTCTACATCTATCAAGACAACTGGAGCACTGGGCCAGCCACTCTTTAATAGCACCTTGGCCAGCACAGGTGAAACACCTTCCCACTAAAAAGATGGCAAACCAGCTGTCACGAGAATTTCTATCTCAATGTTTAAATAATGAACGTATTACTCAGTCTGTATCCCAGAGGTTGGAAATCTCTAATAATAAGCAGCCCAGCATACAATCATCAGGTTTTATTCATGAGAACGTTCTGCAACAAAATGGTCGTACAATTCCTTTATACACGTCATACAAAAATCCCACCCCGCTCTAGGCGGGCTGTATTTTTCCACTGTACACATCTTGTAAGCACACACCTGGGTTCGGCTCATGTGATTTTCCTCTGCTCTCCTGACCATCAGGTCACACACACACACACACACACACATGTTCTTATCTTTTCCTACTCCTTGCTCGGGCAGGCTGCATACTTCAGTTATCGCCTCCTCACAATATCCTGCAAGCCTTTCACTCCCCTTTCCCTGTGTGTTTTGGGAACCAGTCTATTCTCTGTTGCTGGGATATAAACATATTTGATTAACTCTCTAAGCTCTAGTCTACTAATTAGTCAGACATTATTAGTTTAACTGAGGGAGTGACATTTTAGTCATATCCTACTCACACATGTCTTTATCACCAGCATCGGTATAACACATACTGACTAATGAGGTGACACCAGTTGGTGCGCCCCACGTGCTAACGTCCAACATATAAATGGAAAAATCAAAGCCTGTAACACACGTACTCAACCCTTAACTCCCTGACCTTTAACCCTAACTCTGACCTTTAACCCTAACCCTGCTCACCAGTGCTCCTCTAGAGGAAGCTCTGTTCTGTGATTCTGTGTCTGTCACTCTCCCACCAGCAGTAGAGACAGTGGGGAGAACTGTACATCTTTCCACCTCTTTATCTCTCCATCTGATCTGTTGACAGAGCGTCTCAGGCTCTCAGAACGGTCTGAGCTGAAACACCACAGACACACAGAGAGATAAAAGACGAGCTGAGAGAGGGAGGATGTTTCAGCTGTCTGTCAATGAGGCCAATAGCATTTTGAGTTTCTCTCTTAAGTTTGAACCAGAATATGAAAGCTGAGAGAAAAAGTACCCGACTTGTCAACTTCCCATTAACATGCTATTTGACCTCCAGGCTGTAGACACCTACTGTAGGGAAGCACACTACATGCACCTTCCAGAACAGCACAAGAATAACGAATAAACAATGAAAGCAAATACGTAATGTGCTAACAACATGATCACTGGACAATGGGCTAACCTGTGTATCTCTATTGGCTGACCCCTAACCCCCTGTCTCTCATGGACAGTGACTTCAACCTATGACCCCTGTAGAACCGCTGACCCCTGTAGAACCGCTGACCCCTGTAGAACTCTGACCCCTGTAGAACCTCTGACCCCTGTAGAACCACTGACCCCCCCCTGGTATAACCTCCGACCCTGTAGAACCCTGATCTGAACGCCCCTGTGAAAAGAACCGCTGACCCCTGTAGAACCGCTGACCCCTGTAGAACCTCGCTGACCCCTGTAGAACCGCTGACCCCTGTAGAACCGCTGACCCCTGTAGAACCGTCTGACCCCTGTAGAACCGCTGACCCCTGTAGAACCGCTGACCCCGTTAGAGAACCTCTGACCCCTTTTAAAACCCCTGCCCCTTAAACCGCTGACCCTGTAACCCTACCCCCGAAACCTCTGACCCCTGTATAACCGCTGACCCCTGTAAACCTTGACCCGTCCTATTCTTATTGGTCAGACCAGGTAAACAGGTCCTAGTTACATTGGTCAACCCCAGTAAACCGGGTCCTATTCTATTGGTCAGACCAGGTAACACAGGGCCCTAGTTCAAATTGGTCAGACTGGTAACACAGGCCCTGTTCTTTTGGTCAGACCAGTAACACAGGGCCCTAGTTCTATTGGTCAGACCAGGTAACACAGGGCCCTAGTTCTATTGGTCAGAACCAGGTAACACAGGGTCCTAGTTCTATTGTGAACTAGTAACACAGGGTCCTAGTTCTATTGGTCGACAGGTAACACAGGCCTAGTTCTATTGTCAGACCAGGTAACACAGGGCCCTAGTTCTATTGGTCAGACAGGTAACACAGGCCTAGTTCTATTGGTCGACCAGGTAACACAGGCCTAGTTTATTGGTCACCAGGTAACACAGGGTCCTGTTCTATTGGTCAGACCAGTAACAGGGTCCTAGTTCTATTGGTCAGACCAGGTACACAGGGCCTATTCTATTGGTCAGACCGGGTAACACAGGCCCTAGTTCTATGGTCAGACCAGGTAACAAGGGTCCCTAGTTCTATTGGTCAGACCAGGTAACACAGGGTCCTAGTTCTATTGGTCAGACCAGGTAACACAGGGTCCTAGTTCTATTGGTCAGACCAGGTAACACAGGGTCCTAGTTCTATTGGTCAGACTAGGTAACACAGGAGTTCTATTGGTCAGACCAGGTAACACAGGGTCCTAGTTCTATTGGTCAGACCAGGTAACACAGGGTCCTAGTTCTATTGGTCAGACCAGGTAACACAGGTCCTAGTTCTATTGGTCAGACTAGGTAACACAGGGTCCTAGTTCTATTGGTCAGACCAGGTAACACAGGGTCCTAGTTCTATTGGTCAGACCAGGTAACACAGGGCCCTAGTTCTATTGGTCAGACCAGGTAACCAAAGATTCTATGGGTCAGACCAGGTAAACACAGGGTCCATAGTCTCTATGGTCAGAACCAGGTAACACAGGGTCCTAGTTCTAGTTGGTCATACGAGGTAACCACAGGGTCCTAGGTTCTATTGGGTCAGAACTAGGGTAACACAGAGTTCTATATGGGTCGCACACCAGGGTAACACAGGGTCCTAGGTTCTATTGGTCAGCCCAGGTAAACAACGGGTCCTAGTTCTATGTGGTCCGTACCAGGTAAACAACAGGGTCCATAGTTCTATTGGATGCAAGACCAGGTAGCACAGGGTCCTATGTTCTATTGGTCAGGACTAGGTAGACCCAGAGGTTAAATTGGTACAGACATGGTAAACACCAGGGTCCTAGTTCTATTGGTCCAGACCAGGTAACACAGGGTCCTAGTTCTTATTGGTCAGACTAGGTAACACAGGGCCCTAGTTCTCTAGTTGGTCAGTGACCAGGGTAAACACAGGGGTCCTAGTTCTATTGGGCAAGGACCAGGTACCTACAGAGTTCTATTGGTCAGACTAGGTAACACAGAGTTCTATTGTCAGACCGGTAACACAGGGTCCTAGTTCTATTGGTCAGACCAGGAAACAAGGGCTATCTATTGGTAAACCCAAACAGGGTCCATTTTCTATTGGTCAGACCAGGTAACACAGGGTCCTATTTTCTATTGGTCAGACAGGTAACACAGGGCCTAGTTCTTTTGGGTCAGACCAGGTAACACAGAGTTTCTATTGGGTCAACCAGGTAACACAGGGTCCTAGTTCTATTGGTCAGACCAGGTAACACAGGTCCTAGTTCTATTGGTCAGACCAGGTAACACAGGGTCCTAGTTCTATTGGTCAGACCAGGTAACACAGGGTCCTAGTTCTATTGGTCAGACCAGGTAACACAGAGTTCTATTGGTCAGACCAGGTAACACAGGGTCCTAGTTCTATTGGTCAGACCAGGTAACACAGAGTTCTATTGGTCAGACTAGGTAACACAGAGTTCTATTGGTCAGACCAGGTAACACAGGGCTAGTTCTATTGGTCAGACTAGGTAACACAGTTTCTATTGGTCAGACTAGGTAACACAGGCCTAGTTTCTTTTGGTCCAGAACAGGTAACACAGGGTCCTAGTTCTTTGGTCAGACCAGGTAACACAGCCTATTTTCTTTTGGGTCAGACTAGGGTAAACAAGATTCTATTGGTCAGACCAGGTAACACAGGGCCCTAGTTCTATTGGTCAGACCAGGTAACACAGGGCCCTAGTTCTATTGGTCAGACCAGGTAACACAGGGCCTAGTTCTATTGGTCAGACTAGGTAACACAGGGCCTATTTTCTATTGGTCAGACCAGGTAACACAGGTCCTAGTTCTATTGGTCAGACCAGGTAACACAGGCTAGTTCTATTGGTCAGACCAGTAACAGGCAGTTCTATTGGTCAGACCAGGTAACACAGGTCCTAGTTCTTTTGGGTCAGACCAGGTAACACAGGTCCTATTCTTTTGGGTCAGACCGGGGTAACACAGAGTTCTATTGGTCAACCAGGTAACACAGGGTCCTAGTTCTATTGGTCAGACCAGGTAACACAGGGTCCTAGTTCTATTGGTCAGACCAGGTAACACAGGGTCTAGTTTATGGTCAGACCAGGTAACACAGAAGTTCTATTGGTCAACCAGGTAACACAGGGTCCTAGTTCTATTGGTCAACCAGGTAACACGGGGCCTAGTTCTATTGGTCAGACCAGGTAACAGAGTTCTTTTGGGTCAGACCAGTACACAGGGTCCTAGTTCTATTGGTCAGACCAGGTAACACAGGGTCCTAGTTCTATTGGTCAGACCAGGTAACACAGGGTCCTAGTTCTATTGGTCAGACCAGTAACACAGATTCTATTGTCAGCAGGTAACACAGTAGTTCTATTGGTCAGACTCAGGTAACACAGGGTCCTAGTTCTATTGGTCAGACCAGGTAACAAGGGCCCTATTTCTTGGTCGACCAGTAACACAGTTAATTCTATTGGTCAGACCAGCTAGTCCTACTTCTATTGAACAGTCACGATCTATTGTCAAAACTAGGTACACAGTTAGTTCTTATTGGTCAGACAGTAACCAGGGCCCTAGTTCCTATGTAGACTATTGTTAACTCAGGGCCTAGTCCTACTATATAGACTTATAACACAGGCCCTAGTTTCTTTATTATTAGTAACTCAGGGCCCTAGTCCGACTATATATTCTATTACTCGGGCCCCTAGTTAAACATATTTATTTATTTATTATTATTAACTCAGGGCCCTATGTCAACCAAAATATTAATTACTACTAATGGGCCCCAGACCAGGTATCATTATTTATTGTAGACCAGGTCCAGTCCCTATATATTATTATATATTAGGTAACTCAGGGCCTAGACTATTTATATTATTATGGGTTATGTTCTATTGTCAACTCAGGTACCACAGAGTATTCTATTGGTCAGTTGTAACCAGGGCCCTAGTTCTATTTTTAGTGTGTTGTTAACTCAGGGCCCTAGTCTATTATTGTCAGATCAGGTAACATATTAGTTCTATTGGTTAACCAGGTACCCACAGAGTATATTCTATTGTAACCAGGCCTAACCGAGTTTATTTGTCAGACTGGTAACACGGCCTTGTTAACGCTAGTGGTCGATCCCAGGGACACCCAGCCTAAAATGTCTATTGGGCAGAGCAGTCGCTTGAAAAACGATCTATTATATTAGGCATATTATTATATTATTATTGATTATTAACTCAGGCCCTAGTCCTACTATATATATTATTATTATTAACTCAGGGCCCTAGACCTACTATATTAATTATTATTATTATTATTAACTCAGGCCCTAGTCCTACTATATTATTATTATTAAAGTATATATTATTATTAACTCAGGGCCCTAGGCCTACAAATATATTATTATTTAACTCAGGGCCCTAGACCTACTATATAATATTAATTATTATTGTTAACTCAGGGCCTAGTCCTACTATATATATTATTATTTAACTCAGGGCCCTAGACCTACTAATATAATTTATTATTATTTATTGTTATAAAACCAGGGCCCTAGTCCTACATATATTTATTATTATGTAACTCAGGCCCTAGCCTATACTAATATTATTATTATTATTATTAACTCAGGCCCTAGACCTACTATATATATTATTATTATTATTTATTGTTAACTCAGGCCCTAGACCTACTATTATTATTATTAACTCAGGCCTAGACCTACTATAAATATTATATTATTATTATTTATTGTTAACTCAGGGCCCCTAGTCCTACTATATAATAATATTATATTATTTTATTATTAACTTCAGGGCCCTAGACCTACTATATATTATTATTATTTATGTTAACTCCAGGGCCCTAGACCTACTATATTATTATTATTATTATTATTAACTCAGGCCCCTAGTCCTACTATATATTATTATTATCATTATCATTGTTGTTGTTAACTCAGGGCCCTAGTCCTACTATATTATTATTATTATTATTATTATTAACTCAGGGCCCTAGTCCTACTATATTATTATTATTAACTCAGGGCCCTAGACCTACTATATTATTATTATTATTATTATTATTATTATTATTATTGTTGTTGTTAACTCAGGGCCCTAGACCTACTATAATATTATTATTATTGTTAACTCAGGGCCCTAGTCCTACTATATTATTATTATTATTATTATTAACTCAGGGCCCTAGTCCTACTATATATTATTATTATTAACTCAGGGCCCTAGTCCTACTATATATTATTATTATTATTATTGTTATTATTGTTGTTGTTAACTCAGGGCCCTAGACCTACTATATTATTATTATTATTATTATTAACTCAGGGCCCTAGTCCTACTATATATTATTATTATTGTTGTTGTTGTTGTTAACTCAGGGCCCTAGTCCTACTATATATTATTATTATTATTATTATTATTATTATTATTAACTCAGGGCCCTAGACCTACTATATATTATATTATTATGTTCTTATTATTGTTGTGTAACTCAGGGGCCCTAGTCCTACTATATATTATTATTATTGTTGTTGTTGTTGTTAACTCAGGGCCCTAGTCCTACTATATATTATTATTATTGTTGTTGTTGTTGTTAACTCAGGGCCCTAGACCTACTATATTATTATTATTATTATTATTATTATATTATTATTGTTGTTAACTCAGGGCCCTAGTCCTACTATATATTATTATTGTTGTTAACTCAGGGCCCTAGACCTGCTATATATTATTGCTCAGCTGGTAGAGCACGGCGCTTGTAACGCTAAGGAAGTGGGTTCGATCCCCGGGACCACCCATACACAAAAAAATTTTTATTGACGCATTACTGTAGTCGCTTTGGATAAAAGCGTCTGCTAAATGGCATATTATATTATATTATTATTAACTCAGGGCCCTAGTCCTACTATATATTTTTTATTATTATTAACTCAGGGCCCTAGTCCTACTATAATATTTATTATTATTATTAAACTCAGGGCCCTAGACCTACTATATATTATTATTATTATTATTAACTCAGGGCCCTAGACCTACTATATTATTATTATTATTATTATTAACTCAGGGCCCTAGACTTACTATTATTATTATTAACTCAGGGCCCTATCCTACTTATATAATTTATTATTATTATTTTATTAACTCAGGGCCCTAGACCTACTATATAATATTATTATTATTGTTAACTCAGGCCCTAGTACCTACTATATTTTTAATTATTATTAACTCAGGGCCCTAGACCTACTATATATTATTATTATTATTATTATTAACTCAGGGCCCTAGACCTACTATATAATATTATTATTATTATTATTAACTCAGGGCCCTAGACCTACTATTATTATTATTAACTCAGGGCCCTAGACCTACTATATAATATTATTATTATTATTATTATTATTATTATTATTGTTAACTCAGGGCCCTAGTCCTACTATATAATAATATTATTATTATTATTATTAACTCAGGGCCCTAGACCTACTATATAATATTATTATTATTGTTATCAGGGCCCTAGACCTACTATATTATTATTATTATTATTATTATTAACTCAGGCCCCTAGTCCTACTATATATTATTATTATCATTATTATTGTTGTTGTTAACTCAGGGCCCTAGTCCTACTATAATTATTTATTATTTAACTCAGGCCCTATTATTATATTATTATTATTAACTCAGGGCCCTAGTCCTACTATATTATTATTATTAACTCAGGGCCCTAGACCTACTATATTATTATTATTATTATTGTTATTATTGTTATTATTGTTGTTGTTAACTCAGGGCCATAGACCTACTATATATTATTATTATTATTATTATTATTATTATTATTATTAACTCAGGGCCCTAGACCTACTATATTTATTATTATTATTATTATTATTATATTATTATTATTATTATTATTATTGTTGTTGTTAACTCAGGGCCCTAGACCTACTATATATTCTCTTACTTCTGCATGTTGATGTAAGATGGTGGTGTGGTAACCAGAGGTCTATTTAACAGGGCTGTGAAGGTGATCCGGCTCCTGGGGAGGGATACGGTAGAGGAGATTGTGTACTCCCGGGCGGGTTCTAAGCTCCGCCTTACCAACACAGTGATAGAAGAGGGGCGTTTTTCTCTGCTAAACCACACCCACTCTGCTGCTGCCGGTCTGCAGGTCAGTAACCCTGGCAACACACCATCAGTAACTAGTGACGGGGGGAGAATGTATACTGTTACATATCACAGTGTTATTTATTATTATACTATAGGCTGTCTCCGTCTGTCTCCCTCCTCTCCTCATCCGTCCTGTTCCGTCTGTCTCCCTCCTCTCCTCATCCGTCCTGTTCCGTCTGTCTCCGTCCTCTCCTCATCCGTCCTGTTCCGTCTGTCTCCCTCCTCTCCTCATCCGTCCTGTTCCGTCTGTCACCCTCCTCTCCTCATCCGTCCTGTTCCGTCTGTCTCCCTCCTCTCCTCATCCGTCCTGTTCCGTCTGTCTCCCTCCTCTCCTCATCCGTCCTGTTCCGTCTGTCTCCCTCCTCTCCTCATCCGTCCTGTTCCGTCTGTCTCCCTCCTCTCCTCTCCGCCCCGTTCCGTCTTTTTCCCTCCTCTCCCTATCGTCCTGTTCGTCTGTCTCCGTCCTCCTCATCCGTTCCTGTTCCGTTCTGTCTCCTCTCTCCTCATCGTCCTGTTCGTCTGTTCCCTCCTCCCTCATCCGTCCTTTCCGCTGTCCGTCCTCTCCTCTCCGTCCGTTCCGTCTGTCCTGTCTCTCTATCCGTCCTGTTCTTTGTCTCCTCCTTCCTCATCGTGTATGTACGTCTGTTTCCCTCCAGCTCAGTGAGATCCTGAAGTTTGGAGTGGACAAGCTGCTGTCATCAGAGAGACTCCACCAGCTGTGACTGGGTCTGATCCTGGACGTTAGAGATGGGAGTGCGACTGGATGAAGCCCCACCAGACCCAGGGCCTGCCCACAGAGGAGGAGGAGGGGGAATCTGAGGGCCAGAGTGAGTAGTAGGAGCTCATGGAGGCCCCACAGCAAAACCTGGCATCAACCTACACTGTCAACCTCCACTACACTACATTACTAGGGTGCATCCCAAATTGATTTATCCATAGGTCCTATAAAAGTAGGCCTAGTGTCTGTTTTAGAGAGTTGGTCCAGTGTACCAGCAGGTAGTCCTAGTGGTAGAGAGTTGGTTGGGCAGTAACCAGCAGTGTCTCATGGTTAAAGTTGGGCCGTAACCAGCAGTAGTCTAGTGTTAGAGATGGGCCGTAACCAGGTAGTCTGTGGTCGAGAGTTGGGCCCTAACAGCAGTAGCCTAGTGGTTAGAGAGTGGGCCAGTAACCCAGTTAGCCTATGGTTTAGAGTTGGGCCAGTAACATGTCAGTAGCCTAGTGGTTAGAGAGTGGGCCAGTAACCAGCGTTAGTCTTGGTTTAGAGAGTTGGGCCGTAACCAGCAGTAGCCTAGTGTTAAGAGTTTGGGCCAGTACCAGCAGGTAGTTGGTTAAGTTGTTGCCAGTAACCAGCAGGTACCTAGTGGTTAGAGAGTTGCGGCCATAACCAGCAGTAGTCTGTGGTTAGTGTTGCCCAGTACCAGCCGGTACCTAGTGGTTAGTGTTGGGCCGTACCCAGGTAGTCTAGTGGTTAGAGAGTTGGCTAGTAACCAGCAGGTGTCTAGTGGTTAGAGAGTTGGGCCATACCGCAGTAGTCTAGTGGTTGAGTGTTGGGCCAGTAACCAGCAGGTATCAGTGGTTGAGAGTGTTGGGCAGTACCAGCGTAGTCTATGGTTAGAGAGTTGGGCCAGTAACCAGCAGTAGTTGTGGTTAGAGAGTTGGGCCGTGACCAGAGTAGCCTAGTGGTGTCTGAGGTGGCCAGTAACCAGCAGGTATCTAGTGGTCAGAGGTGGCCAGTAACCAGCAGGTAGCCTAGTGGTAGAGAGTTGGCCAGTACCAGCAGTATGTCCTAGGGTGCGTAGAGAGTTGGTCAGTAACCATCAGTAGTCTAGTGGTTAGAGAGTTGGGCCAGTAACCAGCAGGTGTCTAGTGGTTAGAGAGTTGGGCCAGTAACCAGCAGGTAGTCTAGTGGTTAGAGAGTTGGGCCAGTAACCAGCAGGTAGTCTAGTGGTTAGAGAGTTGGGCCAGTAACCAGCAGGTAGTCTAGTGGTTAGAGAGTTGGGCCAGTAACCAGCAGGTAGCCTAGTGGTTAGAGAGTTGGGCCAGTAACCAGCAGGTAGTCTAGTGGTTAGAGAGTTGGGCCAGTAACCAGCAGGTAGTCCTAGTGGTTAGAGAGTTGGGCCAGTAACCAGCAGGTAGTCTAGTGGTTAGAGTGTGGGCCAGTAACCAGCAGGTAGTCCTAGTGGTTAGAGAGTTGGGGCCAGTAACCAGCAGGTAGTCTAGTGGTTAGAGTGTTGGGCCAGTAACCAGCAGGTAGCCTAGTGGTTAGTGTTGGGCCAGTAACCAGCAGGTAGTCTAGTGGTTAGAGAGTTGGGCTAGTAACCAGCAGGTAGTCTAGTGGTTAGAGAGTTGGGCCAGTAACCAGCAGGTAGTCTAGTGGTTAGAGGTTGGGCCAGTAACCAGCAGGTAGTCTATGGTTAGAGTGTTGGCCAGTAACCAGCAGGTAGTCTAGTGGTTAGAGAGTTGGCCAGTAACCAGCAGGTAGTCTAGTGGTTAGAGAGTTGGCCAGTAACCAGCAGGTAGCCTAGTGGTTAGAGTGTTGGGCCAGTAACCAGCAGGTAGTCTAGTGGTTAGAGAGTTGGGCCAGTAACCAGCAGGTAGTCTAGTGGTTAGAGTGTTGGGCCAGTAAACCAGCAGGTAGCTAGTGGTTAGAGTGTTGGTCCAGTAACCAGCAGGTAGTCTAGTGGTTAGAGAGTGGGCCAGTAACCAGCAGGTAGTCTAGTGGTTAGAGAGTTGGGCCAGAACAGCAGGTAGTCCTAGTGGTTAGAGAGTTTGGCCAGTAACCAGCAGGTAGTCTAGTGGTTAGAGTGTTGGGCCATAACCAGCAGGTAGTCCTAGTGGTTAGAGTGTTGGGCCAGTAACCAGCAGGTAGTCTAGTGGTTAGAGAGTTGGGCCAGTAACCATCAGGTAGTCTATGGTTAGAGAGTTGGGCCAGTAACCATCAGTAGTCTAGTGGTTAGAGAGTTGGGCCAGTAACCAGCAGGTAGCCTAGTGGTTAGGTGTTGGGCCAGTAACCAGCAGTAGCTAGTGGTTAGAGAGTTGGGCCAGTAACCAGCAGGTAGTCTAGTGGTTAGAGAGTTGGGCCAGTAACCACAGGTAGTCTAGTGGTTAGAGAGTTTGGGCCAGTAACCAGCAGGTAGTCTAGTGGTTAGAGAGTTGGGCACAGTAACCAGCAGGTAGCCTAGTGGTTAGAGAGTTGGGCCGTAACCGAGAGGTTGCTGTTCGAATACCCGAGCCGACAAGTTGAAAAATCTATCGGTTTCTCTGCCAAGGCACTAATCCTAATTTGCTCAGAGGCTGTATACTATGGCGACCCTCAAACCACATGTATGAACCTATCATTACTACTTTGGCTGACCCAAAACAACACATTACACTGCACCTATCAGTACTACTATGGTGACCTCAAAACAACACATTCATGACCTATCTACTACTATGGCTGACCTGTAGAACAACATATCATGCACCTATAATGTTGGATGACCGTAAACAACACATTACACGCCTAGTCAGACTACTATGGCGACCCTTAAAACAACATTACCTGCACCTATATCTACTAGTGCTGACCCTCTAAACAACACATTCATCTGCACGATTATACTGATGGTGACCTCTAAAAACCACATGTACTGCACTCTATCATACTATATGGCGACCTGTAAAACAACATAGCTGCACCTATATACTACAGTGACCTAAAACAACACATACACGCACCTGATCATATACTATGGCTGACCCTGTGAACAAACTTACATGGACCTATCTATACTATGGTGACCCTTATTAAAAACACATACACTGGCTATCATACTATATGGGACCCAAAACAACACTTTCACTGGACCTATCATACTATATGGGACCTGTAAACAACACATTACTGAACCTATCATTACAATTATGGCTGACCCTCTCAACAACACATTATACTGGACCTATCATACTACTATGGCTGACCCCTAAAACAACATTTCAGCCTGAACCTATTCAACTACTATGGCTGACCCTAAAACAACACATTAACTGCACCTATCATACTACTATGGCGCCTCTAAAACAACACAGTACACGCACCTATCATATATATGGGACCTAAACACACATTACCAATGCCCTTAATATATGGCCCTCTAAAACACACATACACTGGCACCTATCATACTATATGGTTGACCTGTGAAAAACCAACATGCACCTATCATAACTTGGCTGACCCTCTAAAACAACACATTACATGGACCTATCATCTATATGTGACCCTTAAAACAACACATTTCACGTAACCTATCATTATACTATGGTGACCTCTAAAACACACTGAACCTATCATATACTATGGCTGACCTGTTAGAACCAACCATTACACTGGAGCCTATTACTTACTATGGCTGACCTATAAAACAACACATTACCTGGACCTATCTACACTATGGCCTGACCCTCTAAAACAACACATTATCTGAACCTATCATACTATATGGCATGGACCTGTAAACAACACATTGCTCCTGACTATCATACTACTATGGCTGACCCTCTAAACAACACATTATACTGACACCTATCATACTACTATGGCGACCCTCTAAAACAACACATTTCACTGAACCTATCATACTACTATGGCTGACCCTCTAAAACAACACATTACACTGCACCTATCATACTACTATGGCTGACCCTCTAAAACAACACATTACACTGCACCTATCATACTACTATGGCTGACCCTCTAAAACAACACATTACACTGCACCTATCATACTACTATGGCTGACCCTCTAAAACAACACATTACACTGCACCTATCATACTACTATGGCTGACCCTGTAAAACAACACATTACACTGCACCTATCATACTACTATGGCTGACCCTGTAAAACAACACATTACACTGGACCTATCATACTACTATGGCTGACCCTATAAAACAACACATTACACTGGACCTATCATACTACTATGGCTGACCCTCTAAAACAACACATTTCACTGAACCTATCATACTACTATGGCTGACCCTCTAAAACAACACATTACACTGCACCTATCATACTACTATGGCTGACCCTCTAAACAACACATTACACTGCACCTATCATATACTAGTGGCTGACCCTGTAAAACCAACATTACACTGCACCTATCATACTACTATGGCTGACCCTCTAAAACAACACATTACACTGGACCTATCATACTACTTGGCTGACCCTTAAAACAACACATTCACTGAACCTATCATACTACTATGGCTGACCCTCTAAACAACACTTACACTGACCTATCATACTACTATGGCTGACCCTGTAAGAACAACACATTACACTGACCTATCATACTACTATGGCTGACCCTTAAAACAACACATTACACTGGACCTATCATACTACTATGGCTGACCCTCTAAAACAACACATTCACTGGACCTATCATACTACTATGGCTGACCCTGTAAAACAACACATTTCACTGAACCTATCATACTACTATGGCTGACCCTCTAAAACACACATATACTGCACCTATCATACTACTATGGCAGACCCTCTAAAACAACACATTTCACTGAACCTATCATACTACTATGGCTGACCCTCTAAAACAACACATTACACTGCACCTATCATACTACTATGGCTGACCCTCTAAAACAACACATTACACTGCACCTATCATACTACTATGGCTGACCCTCTAAAACAAACACATTACAACTGCACCTATCATACTACTATGGCTGACCCTTAAAACAACACATTACACTGCACCTATCATACTACTATGGCTGACCCTGTAAAACAACACATTACACACTGCACCTACATACTACTATGGCTGACCCTGTAAAACAAACACATTACACTGGACCTATCATACTACTATGGCTGACCCTATAAAACAACCACATTAACTGACCTATCATACTACTATGGCTGACCCTCTAAAACAACACATTTCACTGACCTATCATACTACTATGGCTGACCCTGTAAACACACACATTCACTGAACCTATCATACTACTATGGCTGACCCTCTAAAACAACACATTATACTGCACCTATCATACTACTATGGCTGACCCTCTAAAACAACACATTTCACTGAACCTATCATACTACTATGGCTGACCCTCTAAAACAACACATTACACTGCACCTATCATACTACTATGGCTGACCCTGTAAAACAACCCATACACTGGACCTATCATACTACTATGGCTGACCCTGTAAAACACACATTACACTGACCTATCATACTACTATGGCTGACCTGTAAAACACATTACACTGACCTATCATCTACTATGTTGACCTGTAAAACACATACACTTGACTTATTATTACTATGGTGCCCTGTAAACCACATTCACTGGACCTATCTGGCACCCTGTAAAAAAACATTAAAATTCCCTGGTGTATGTGACAATAACACATCTTTATTTATTAATTAATGTTTTCCCATCCCTGTATCTGTCCCTCTCTGTCCTCTCTGCCTGTCCCTCTCTGTCTGTCTGTCTCTGTCTGTCCCTCTCTGTCTGTCTGTCCCTGTATCTGTCCCTGTCTGTCCCTCTCTGTCTGTCTGTCCCTGTCTGTCCCTCTCTGTCTGTCTGTCCCTCTCTGTCTGTCTGTCTGTCCCTGTCTGTCCCTCTCTGTCTGTCTGTCCCTGTCTGTCCCTCTCTGTCTGTCTGTCTCTGTCTGTCTGTCCCTGTCTGTCCCTCTCTGTCTGTCTGTCCCTGTCTGTCCTATCCAGACCACATGTACTACTTTGAAGGCAAGGACTACTCCCGGGAGGTGAGCTCTGAGGACCAGAGGACCTTCAGTCGTCTCCTGGAGGAGGAGGCTGGAGGAGGAGAGAGATGGGCGACTCGACACAACGATGAAGTAAGACTCTGTTACTCCTG
>LR778272.1:419268-494268 GCA_902810595.1 Coregonus sp. 'balchen' | reverse complement strand
CTACTTTTCAACAGTCCTCTGGGCCCTGGTCTAAAGTAGTGCACTACAGTCCTATGGGCCCTGGTCTAAAGTAGTGCACTACAGTCCTATGGGCCCTGGTCTAAAGTAGTGCACTACAGTCCTATGGGCCCTGGTCTAAAGTAGTGCACTACAGTCCTATGGGCCCTGGTCTAAAGTAGTGCACTACAGTCCTCTGGGCCCTGGTCTAAAGTAGTGCACTACAGTCCTCTGGGCCCTGGTCTAAAGTAGTGCACTACAGTCCTATGGGCCCCTGGTCTAAGTAGTGCACTACAGTCCTCTGGGCCCTGGTCTAAAGTAGTGCACTACAGTCCTATGGGCCCTGGTCTAAAGTAGTGCACTACTTTCAACAGTCCTCTGGGCCCTGGTCTAAAGTAGTGCACTACTTTTCAACAGTCCTCTGGGCCCTGGTCTAAAGTAGTGCACTACAGTCCTATGGGCCCTGGTCTAAAGTAGTGCACTACAGTCCTATGGGCCCTGGTCTAAAGTAGTGCACTACAGTCCTATGGGCCCTGGTCTAAAGTAGTGCACTACAGTCCTATGGGCCCTGGTCTAAAGTAGTGCACTACAGTCCTCTGGGCCCTGGTCTAAAGTAGTGCACTACAGTCCTCTGGGCCCTGGTCTAAAGTAGTGCACTACAGTCCTATGGGCCCTGGTCTAAAGTAGTGCACTACAGTCCTCTGGGCCCTGGTCTAAAGTAGTGCACTACAGTCCTCTGGGCCCTGGTCTAAAGTAGTGCACTACTTTCAACAGAGTCCTCTGGGCCCTGGTCTAAAGTAGTGCACTACAGTCCTCTGGGCCCTGGTCTAAAGTAGTGCACTACAGTCCTCTGGGCCCTGGTCTAAAGTAGTGCACTACTTTTCAACAGTCCTATGGGCCCTGGTCTAAAGTAGTGCACTACTTTTCAACAGTCCTATGGGCCCTGGTCTAAAGTAGTGCACTACTTTCAACAGTCCTCTGGGCCCTGGTCTAAAGTAGTGCACTACTTTCAACAGAGTCCTCTGGGCCCTGGTCTAAAGTAGTGCACTACTTTCAACAGAGTCCTCTGGGCCCTGGTCTAAAGTAGTGCACTACTTTCAACAGAGTCCTATGGGCCCTGGTCTAAAGTAGTGCACTACTTTCAACAGAGTCCTATGGGCCCTGGTCTAAAGTAGTGCACTACTTTCAAACAGAGTCCTATGGGCCCTGGTCTAAAGTAGTGCACTACTTTCAACAGTCCTCTGGGCCCTGGTCTAAAGTAGTGCACTACTTTCAACAGAGTCCTATGGGCCCTGGTCTAAAGTAGTGCACTACTTTCAACAGTCCTCTGGGTCCTGGTCTAAAGTAGTGCACTACTTTCAACAGTCCTCTGGGCCCGGGTCTAAAGTAGTGCACTACTTTCAACAGAGTCCTATGGGCCCTGGTCTAAAGTAGTGCACTACTTTCAACAGTCCTATGGGCCCTGGTCTAAAGTAGTGCACTACTTTTCAACAGTCCTAGGGGCCCTGGTCTAAAGTAGTGCACTACTTTCAACAGTCCTATGGGCCCTGGTCTAAAGTAGTGCACTACTTTCAACAGTCCTATGGGCCCTGGTCTAAAGTAGTGCACTACTTTTCAACAGTCCTATGGGCCCTGGTCTAAAGTAGTGCACTACTTTTCAACAGAGTCCTATGGGCCCTGGTCTAAAGTAGTGCACTACTTTCAACAGTCCTATGGGCCCTGGTCTAAAGTAGTGCACTACTTTCAACAGTCCTATGGGCCCTGGTCTAAAGTAGTGCACTACTTTCAACAGAGTCCTCTGGGTCCTGGTCTAAAGTAGTGCACTACTTTCAACAGAGTCCTATGGGCCCTGGTCTAAAGTAGTGCACTACTTTTCAACAGTCCTCTGGGCCCTGGTCTAAAGTAGTGCACTACTTTCAACAGAGTCCTATGGGCCCTGGTCTAAAGTAGTGCACTACTTTCAACAGAGTCCTATGGGCCCTGGTCTAAAGTAGTGCACTACTTTCAACAGAGTCCTATGGGCCCTGGTCTAAAGTAGTGCACTACTTTCAACAGTCCTCTGGGTCCTGGTCTAAAGTAGTGCACTACTTTCAACAGTCCTCTGGGCCCTGGTCTAAAGTAGTGCACTACTTTCAACAGAGTCCTATGGGCCCTGGTCTAAAGTAGTGCACTACTTTCAAAAGAGTCCTATGGGCCCTGGTCTAAAGTAGTGCACTACTTTCAACAGTCCTATGGGCCCTGGTCTAAAGTAGTGCACTACTTTTCAACAGTCCTAGGGGCCCTGGTCTAAAGTAGTGCACTACTTTCAACAGTCCTATGGGCCCTGGTCTAAAGTAGTGCACTACTTTTCAACAGTCCTATGGGCCCTGGTCTAAAGTAGTGCACTACTTTTCAACAGTCCTATGGGCCCTGGTCTAAAGTAGTGCACTACTTTTCAACAGAGTCCTATGGGCCCTGGTCTAAAGTAGTGCACTACTTTCAACAGTCCTATGGGCCCTGGTCTAAAGTAGTGCACTACTTTCAACAGAGTCCTCTGGGTCCTGGTCTAAAGTAGTGCACTACTTTCAACAGAGTCCTATGGGCCCTGGTCTAAAGTAGTGCACTACTTTTCAACAGTCCTATGGGCCCTGGTCTAAAGTAGTGCACTACTTTTCAACAGTCCTCTGGGCCCTGGTCTAAAGTAGTGCACTACTTTCAACAGAGTCCTATGGGCCCTGGTCTAAAGTAGTGCACTACTTTCAACAGTCCTATGGGCCCTGGTCTAAAGTAGTGCACTACTTTCAACAGAGTCCTATGGGCCCTGGTCTAAAGTAGTGCACTACTTTCAACAGTCCTATGGGCCCTGGTCTAAAGTAGTGCACTACTTTTCAACAGTCCTATGGGCCCTGGTCTAAAGTAGTGCACTACTTTCAACAGAGTCCTATGGGCCCTGGTCTAAAGTAGTGCACTACAGTCCTCTGGGCCCTGGTCTAAAGTAGTGCACTACTTTCAACAGTCCTCTGGGCCCTGGTCTAAAGTAGTGCACTACTTTCAACAGTCCTATGGGCCCTGGTCTAAAGTAGTGCACTACTTTTCAACAGTCCTATGGGCCCTGGTCTAAAGTAGTGCACTACTTTTCAACAGTCCTATGGGCCCTGGTCTAAAGTAGTGCACTACTTTCAACAGTCCTATGGGCCCTGGTCTAAAGTAGTGCACTACTTTTCAACAGTCCTATGGGTCCTGGTCTAAAGTAGTGCACTACTTTTCAACAGTCCTATGGGCCCTGGTCTAAAGTAGTGCACTACTTTTCAACAGTCCTATGGGCCCTGGTCTAAAGTAGTGCACTACTTTTCAACAGTCCTCTGGGCCCTGGTCTAAAGTAGTGCACTACTTTTCAACAGTCCTCTGGGCCCTGGTCTAAAGTAGTGCACTACTTTTCAACAGTCCTATGGGCCCTGGTCTAAAGTAGTGCACTACTTAGGGAGTAAGGTGCCATTTGGCGGCAGGTAGCTTAGTGGTTAAGAGCGTTGTGCCAGTAACCGAAAGGTCGCTGATTCTAATCCCCAAGCCAACTAGGTGAAAAATCTGTCGATGTACCCTTGAGCAAGGTACTTAACCCTAATTGCTCATGTAAGTCGCTCTGGATAAGAGCGTCTGCTAAATGAGTAAAATGTAAAAAAATGTAATGTAAATGTAAATTTGGGGGACAACATATGGGTTAGGGGTTAGGGGTTAGGGGTCAGGGTTAGGGTTAGGGTTAGGGTTAGGGGTTAGGGTTAGGGTCAGGGTTAGGGGTTAGGGTTAGGGTTAGGGTTAGGGTCAGGGTCAGGGTTAGGGTCAGGGTTAGGGTTAGGGTTAGGGTCAGGGTTAGGGGTTAGGGTTAGGGTTAGGGTTAGGGTTAGGGTCAGGGTCAGGGTTAGGGTCAGGGTTAGGGTTAGGGTTAGGGTTAGGGTTATGTCTCTTGGCTGATGTTCAGTGGCCCCTCAGGTGTGTCTGTCCAGGCCCCTGGGGGCCCCCCTGAGGAAGAGGATGGCTAAGCCTGACCTGAAAGAGAGGAGGGAGGAGGCTGCGGCTAAGAGGGCCAGACTACAGGAGGACAAGAGGAGGAGACTACAGGAGGACAAACACAGGAAGAAGTAAGGACTAAGGTCATATTCACTAGAAACAAAACAGCAAAAAACTGACTGTAACAGGGAGGGACTACCTGAATTTTACCAAAATAAAACTTGTTTTGCTACAGTTTGCAACGTTGTGCACTAATGAATACGACCCGGATCGTGGGATAGACATCCTGCAACATAGACTCTAGTTCTCCTGTAATGAGGCGTGTGTGTTGCAGGATGGCATGGTGGGAGTCCAGTGGGTACAGGAGCCTGTGTCTACCCTCTGTGGAGAGCGAGGAAGAAGAGGCTGATGACCTCAGTGTGACCTCTACTGATTCAGAACACTCTGCTATTAGTTACGTGTTGGGTGATGTCACACACCCCCACGCCAGCCAGGAAGACGCCATCATAGTGCACTGTGTTGGTATGGAATCATTCTGATTTAAAAGTCATTTTGCTTATTACATTGCTTACAGCAAAGAAAGAGATTTCATGCAAACATGAAAACATTGTATTGAAAATCTCAATGTCTGTGTTTATGCCCTGGCATCTTGCAGATGACTCGGGCCGGTGGGGTAGAGGTGGTCTCTTCACAGCACTGGAGAACCGTTCAGATGAACCTCGGAAACAATATGAACTGGCTGGAAAGATGAAAGGTGAGCTCACATCATCTAGGGTCACAAACCCTTTTTCCATAAAAAATATGAACGTGCTAGAACTGAAATAACGTCGACAAACACACTGGAAAACCATTTAAATCGACTAGGCGCGTTAGATACATTCACTCAGAAGAGGTGGTTTTAACTGCATTCTAATGTCGACTTTGCTTTATGGAAAACCGAATCAAGCAAGTAAAGGGTTTTTTACGCACGTTCAGTTGTTGGGTCTCGAGCACTGCGCGATTGGACATTTCAAATCAAATCAAATCAAATTTTATTGGTCACATGCGCCGAATACAACAGGTGCAGACATTACAGTGAAATGCTTACTTACAGCCCTTAACCAACAGTGCATTTATATATTATTTAAATTTGAAAGTGATGTTATGGAACTCCCTCGGATACTTCTGCTATCGGGGAAAAGTCCACAATGACACTGCCATTCATGTGGAGAATGAGACATTTGCATCGGTTGGCCATCAAATATAATGTTCTGTAGCCACCATTTGATACATTTGACATTTTAGTCATTTAGCAGACACTCTTATCCAGAGCGACTTACAGTTAGTGAGTGCATACATTTTTCATACTGGCCCCCCGTGGTATTCGAACCCACAACCCTGGCGTTGCAAGCGCCATGCTCTACCAACTGAGCTACAAGGAGGCCTACAATATGATACAATAAATATGTTAAAATGACGATATCAGTCATTGCAAATCAAATATGTGGCACTTGTATAGCCTTCCTGGAGCTGGAAAACGGGGCCTTCAGAAAGTATTCACACCCCTTGACTCTTTCCACATTTAGTTGTGTTACAAAGTGGGATTAAAATTGATTCAATTGTAATTTTTGTCAACAGTCTACAAAACATACTCTGTGATGTCAAAGTGGAAGAAAAATTCGAACATTTTTATTAAAAAATATATAAAAAATGATACACTAATACATCTTGATTAGATAAGTATTCAAGCCCCTGAGTCAATACATGTTCGAATCACCTTTGGCAGCGATTACAGCTGTGATTCTTTCTGGGTAAGTCTCTAAGAGCTTTGCACACCTGGATTATACAATATTTGCACATTATTATTATACAATTCTTCAAGCTCTGTCTAATTGGTTGTTGATCATTGCTAGACAGCCATTTTCAGGTCTTGCCATAGATTTTCAACCAGATTTAAGTCAAAACTAACTCGGCCACTCAGGAACATTCACTGTCTTCTTGGTAAACAACTCCAGTGTAGATTTGGCCTTGTGTTTTAGATTATTGTCCTGCTGAAAGGTGAAACTGGTGGAACCAGGTTTTCCTCTAGGATTTTGCCTGTTCTTAGCTCCATTCCGTACATTTTTTATCCTGAAAAACTCATGTCCTTAATGATTACAAGCATACCCATAACATGATGCAGCCACCACTATGCTTGAAAATATAGAGAGTGGTACACAGTAATGTGTTGTATTGGATTTGCCCCAAACATAACACTATGTATTCAGGACTTACAGTTAATTGCTTTGCCACATTTTTTGCAGCATTACTTAAGTGCTTTTCGCTCTGTCATTTAGGTTAGTATTGTGGAGTAACTATAATGTTGTTGATCCATCCTCAGTTTTCTCCTATCACAGCCATTAAACTCTGTAACTGTTTAGTCACCATTGGCCTCATGGTGAAATCCCTGAGCAGTTTCCTTCTTCTCCGGCAACTGAGTTAGGAAGGACGCCTGTATCTTTGTAGTGACTAGGTGTATTGCATTCTAACGTTCAAACAGTAACCGGATGCCTGTCTGCCTGCTTTATATAGCAAGCCACGGCCACGTGACTCACTGTCTGTAGGAGTGAACCATTTTGAGAACGTGGTGGTGTACCTAATTAACTGGCCACTGAGTGTGTCTATAGAGAGTAGGGCCAGTCTGTCTGAATGTCCAGAGACTTTCTCCTCCATAGCTGTTGCTAAGTGATAATTGACACTTCCATGTTGTGCAGTTTATTTCTGGTAGTTTTCTAACCCTATGAAGATGTCCAGTGTAAGCTGATATACAATGTGTTGACGCCACAACACAGTACAGACCTGGAAACACATTATCCCGAATGCTAATCAAAGAGAAAACAGTGTTTGTTGTTTACAGCGGGTCATTTCACAGGGCGCTGTCAGAGACCCTGGCTCTGTGCCTAGCTATTTAAAACGGTTTGTAGTCTTAATATCTGGCATAGAATAAGGCAAAGTTGCCATTGAAGTTCGTCCAAGTGTTTCTTGCGCAGAGATTGAGATCCTCTGTCCGACTTTCATCACTCAAACTGTCCTGTGGGATTTATCTATAGTTATGTACTGTACATGCCAATCGAAAGCGGTCAAACGAGTTAAATCGACATCCATTGATGGAAAATGATATTTTCTCTTGCGACATATGCAAACTCCTTAATTGGCTCACAATAATTATTATTTTGATGGAAAACTATATTTTGCTTCTTAATTCCCTCAATAACGTTAAGTAAAAAGCGTCCTAGACGTCTCAGTCTGCTGTCTGTACGGCAGCACTGGTCCTAGACGTCTCAGTCTGCTGTCTGTACGGCAGCACTGGTCCTAGACGTCTGTCTGCTGTCTGTACGGCAGCACTGGTCCTAACTCGTCGCTGTCTGTAGGCGCATGGTCCTAGACGTCTGCTGCTGTCTGTACGGCAGCACTGGTCCTAGACGTCTGTCTGCTGTCTGTACGGCAGCACTGGTCCTAGACGTCTGTCTGCTGTCTGTACGCAGCACTGGTCCTAGACGTCTGTCGCTGTTGTACGGCAGCACTGGTCCTAGACGTCTCAGTCTGCTGTCTGTACGGCAGCACTGGTCCTAGACGTCTCAGTCTGCTGTCTGTACGGCAGTCACTGGTCCTAGACGTCTCAGTCTGCTGTCTGTACGGCAGCACTGGTCCTAGACGTCTCAGTCTGCTGTCTGTACGGCAGCACTGGTCCTAGACGTCTGTCTGCTGTCTGTACGGCAGCACTGGTCCTAGACGTCTGTCTGCTGTCTGTACGGCAGCACTGGTCCTAGACGTCTCAGTCTGCTGTCTGTACGGCTGTACAGTGCCTTAGACCTACACCGAGTTGTAACTGTCCTGCCATCACACACCAGTAAATCAGAGATCTTTCTGTTTCAGACTTGGAGCTGGGATCTGTGTTGCTGTTCCCTGTTGATGATAAACAGTCCAGACTGGATGGTCAAGACCAGGTAAGAAGAGATGATTTAGAATCACAGGTAGACCTGCCTGTCACCCTCAGCCCTGTCACCCTCAGCCCTGTCACCCTCAGCCCTGTCACCCTCAGCCCTGTCACCCTCAGCCCTGTCACCCTCAGCCCTGTCACCCTCAGCCCTGTCACCCTCAGCCCTGTCACCCTCAGCCCTGTCACCCTCAGCCCTGTCACCCTCAGCCCACCAGGGAATTTCCTCTAGGTCTAATGGTTGATGTCCAGGTGGGTTCAGATTCTACCAGTTACACACACACACACACACACACACACACACACACCCTCTCAACACACAGATAAGTGTCTGTGCCATGACCTAACATACTTATTGTCAGAGTGTTAATGGTTCAGTTCCTTCAGAAAGTATTCATACCCTTTGACTTTTTCCACATTTTGTTGTTACAGCCTGAATTTAAAATTGATTAAATTCAGATTTGTTGTCACTGGCCTAAACACAATACCCCATAATGTAAAAGTGGAATTGTGTTTTTTGACATTTGTACTAATGAATAAGAAATGAAAAGCTGGAATGTCTTGAGTCAATAAGTATTCAACCCCTTTGTTATGGCAAGCCTAAATAAGTTCAGTAGTAAACATGTGCTTAACAAGTCACATAATAAGTTGCATGGACTCACTCTGTGTGCAATAACAGTGTTTAACATGATTTTTGAATGACTACCTCATCTCTGTACCCCACACATACAACATGTGTCTGTGCTTGTGTGTGTCTCTTCACAGTCCCCGTTGTTCCATAACGTGTATTTCTGTCTGTTTTTAAAATCTGATTCTACTGCTTGCATCAGTTACCTGATGTGGAATAGAGTTCCATGTAGTCATGGCTCTATGTAGTACTGTGCGCCTCCCATAGTGTGTTCTGGACTTGGGGACTGTGAAGAGACCTCTGGTGGCATGTCTTGTGGGGTATGCATGGGTGTCCGAGCTGTGAAAACGGTGTACACAGTGAAAAAATTATGCTGCTTCTTTATGGGACCTTTCAAAACGTTTTTAATTTAAACGTTTTCAAAGTTTAAAACATAGAGATCGGCCCGTAAATGGAGGCTGCTGAAGTCTGAATCCCGTGAGGGTGAAAGACAGTCAATTGACAGACTTGTTGGGGAATGTTTGGCGAGTAATCTGGCTAGCCTGGCTATACATTGAACGGAATAACAGAAACACTGAACCGCTATAGGCCGGCAGGTAGCTTAGTGGTTAAGAGCGTTGTGCCAGTAACCGAAAGGTCGCTGGTTCTAATCCCCGAGCCGACTAGGTGAAAAATCTGTCGATGTGCCCTTGAGCAAGGCACTTAACCCTAATTGCTCCTGTAAGTCGCTCTGGATAAGAGCGTCTGCTAAATGACTAATTATTTTATTATTTCAAACATATGGACTCCGGTAGAAATCTACACAGTGGTGAGAAAAACATGGAGACTCATTTATGAAAGAAAGAAAGTGCCAATAGCGTGGCTACTCTCGTGACGGAGAGGAGGAGCCTAGCTACAAAGATGGACCAAATGAAGCTGAGGATTGAAAAAGGAATGAATAGTGAAGTTGACAGCTTACGTAGAGAAAGTGCTGTAATTCCTTCACCGTTCACCCAATTTGGATGTTAACACCCTCAAATTAAAGCTGAAAGTCGGCACTTTCAGCTCATATTCATTATTTAATTCCAACATGCTGTGGTAGACAGCTACAATAATAACACCTTGGTCAATGTCCAAATATTTATGGACCTGACTGTATTAATATATATGTGTAACCCGTACTTAAATGAGGAGCTGTTAGTGGCAGAAGTAAAGAAGGTGATTGACGCTGCAAAAAATGGGAAAGCGTTTGGCATTGATGAACTGCCTAATGAAGTTTTAAAATCCCCTAAATGAATGGACGTTCTATATGATTTTGCTCCAAATTAGTTTGGAGTACAGTATACTGCCATACACTTGGTATAAGTCTATAGCGAATCCCATTCCCAAACCTTCAAAAAATGTTTATTAAGTACGGTCTATAAATGATATTCATCCATCCTCAACAACAGGCTGATGACCTTTCTGGAGGATGAAAACATTCTGGTGGAAGAACAAAAATGGTTTCTGTAAATCCAGAGCCTGTATAGATTTACATTTACATTTTAGATTTTAGTCATTTAGCAGACGCTCTTATCCAGAGCGACTTACAGTTAGTGAATACATTTTTTATTTTTGTTTTTCATACTGGTCCCCCATGTGGTCTGATGAGACAAAAATAGAGCGGTCTGTACAATAATCAGAAATAGATTACACAAAGAGAAGCCTACCTTTTGCGTTTCATTGATTTTCAGAAAGCTTTTGATTTTGTAAATAGGGATCTTTTCGCCTATAGTTTGTTAAAGATGGGAGATTTTATCACGCAATTCAGTCTCTTTACAAAGTACCAATTGCTTGTGTGCATGTTAATGAATATGGAACAGATTGGTTTCCCTTGGTTACCCTCCGGTGCAAAACAAGGAGACGCCTTATCACCGACTTTGTTTGCCATGTTTATAAATGATTTGACAAAATAAATTAAACAGTTAAATATTGGAGTAAGATATGATGATGAAACGCTGAGTATCCTTTTATATGCTGATGATGTTATTTTGATGCAGAAACTGAACAAGACCTGCAGACCATGTTATTATGTGCATCAACTGGTGTAACAGATGGAGACTCATGATCAATCAGACAAAAACACAGATAATGCATTTTAGAAAACCAGGTACTAAGAGAAGTGTTTTTCAGTTTTGTTTTGGTGAAGACAATCTTTGAGTTTACTAGCAATTATAAATATTTGGGTCTTTTTATTGATGAACATATGACCTTTCTATACGGACCATCTGCCCTGGCCGACTCAGGGAGTTATAGGAAAAACAAAAACACTCAAAGATATTGGTTATGCTACGTATTCCAAACTGGGGACATGGGCTGGGAACCCTGGGAAATGGAAGGCGTGTAAGGTGAGACTTTGGAATAGACTGTTGGATATGACAACTGACAGAATAGACTGTAAAGTTTTCCAATGGGATCTATCCATAGGGGGAGGCCTGGGCAACTGAAATGTCTGACCTTTTCCAACAGTCTGACTGTGAACATCTGTACGAAAACCAAATTAAGGGAGAAATAGATATGATTCAAATACAACTGTTGATGCAATATGAAAGAAAAATGGGTGGAGGAGATGAATCATAAACCCAAATTGAGAACCTTTTGTTTGATTAAGGGTGAATTTGTGTGTGAGAGATATATTATGTTTAACCTACCTAAACGCAAGAGATGGCAGGTAAGATCAGGGATATTGCCTCTGCGTATTGAAACAGCTCGGTATTGAGGTGAAACGGAAGAGGAAAGACTGTAACTATCGTGACCTGGAAGAAATAGAGGATGAAACTCATTTTATCCTCTATTGTCTTTTCTACCACGAAATACGCTTGGTCTAATTCCAGACAGACCACCAGATATACCCTGGCATTATGTGGCTGAGGAGACAGACCACCAGATATACCCTGGCATTATGTAGCTGAGGAGACAGACCACCAGATATACCCTGGCATTATGTGGCTGAGGAGACAGACCACCAGATATACCCTGGCATTATGTAGCTGAGGAGACAGACCACCAGATATACCCTGGCATTATGTAGCTGAGGAGACAGACCACCAGATATACCCTGGCATTATGTGGCTGAGGAGACAGACCACCAGATATACCCTGGCATTATGTGGCTGAGGAGACAGACCACCAGATATACCCTGGCATTATGTGGCTGAGGAGAAAGACCACCAGATATACCCTGGCATTATGTAGCTGAGGAGACAGACCACCAGATATACCCTGGCATTATATGGCTGAGGAGACAGACCACCAG
The DNA here is from genome assembly GCA_902810595.1 of Coregonus sp. 'balchen'. Taxonomy (NCBI): domain Eukaryota; kingdom Metazoa; phylum Chordata; class Actinopteri; order Salmoniformes; family Salmonidae; genus Coregonus; species Coregonus sp. 'balchen'. The sequence goes on along the minus strand of LR778272.1, from coordinate 482,430 downwards.
ATATACCCTGGCATTATGTGGCTGAGGAGACAGACCACCAGATATACCCTGGCATTATGTGGCTGAGGAGACAGACCACCAGATATACCCTGGCATTATGTAGCTGAGGAGACAGACCACCAGATATACCCTGGCATTATGTAGCTGAGGAGACAGACCACCAGATATACCCTGGCATTATATGGCTGAGGAGACAGACCACCAGATATACCCTGGCATTATGTAGCTGAGGAGACAGACCACCAGATATACCCTGGCATTATGTAGCTGAGGAGACAGACCACCAGATATACCCTGGCATTATGTGGCTGAGGAGACAGACCACCAGATATACCCTGGCATTATGTGGCTGAGGAGACAGACCACCAGATATACCCTGGCATTATGTAGCTGAGGAGACAGACCACCAGATATACCCTGGCATTATGTGGCTGAACCATGAGGAGACAGACCACCAGATATACCCTGGCATTATGTGGCTGAACCATGAGGAGACAGACCACCAGATATACCCTGGCATTATGTGGCTGAGGAGACAGACCACCAGATATACCCTGGCATTATGTGGCTGAGGAGACAGACCACCAGATATACCCTGGCATTATGTGGCTGAGCCATGAGGAGACAGACCACCAGATATACCCTGGCATTATGTGGCTGAGGAGACAGACCACCAGATATACCCTGGCATTATGTAGCTGAGGAGACAGACCACCAGATATACCCTGGCATTATGTGGCTGAACCATGAGGAGACAGACCACCAGATATACCCTGGCATTATGTGGCTGAACCATGAGGAGACAGACCACCAGATATACCCTGGCATTATGTGGCTGAGGAGACAGACCACCAGATATACCCTGGCATTATGTAGCTGAGGAGACAGACCACCAGATATACCCTGGCATTAGTAGGCTGAGGAACAGACCACCAGATATACCCTGGCATTATGTAGCTGAGGAGACAGACCACCAGATATACCCTGGCATTATGTAGCTGAGGAGACAGACCACCAGATATACCCTGGCATTATGTGGCTGAGGAGACAGACCACCAGATATACCCTGGCATTATGTGGCTGAGGAGACAGACCACCAGATATACCCTGGCATTATGTAGCTGAGGAGACAGATCACCAGATATACCCTGGCATTATGTGGCTGAGGAGACAGACCACCAGATATACCCTGGCATTATGTAGCTGAGGAGACAGACCACCAGATATACCCTGGCATTATGTAGCTGAGGAGACAGACCACCAGATATACCCTGGCATTATGTGGCTGAGGAGACAGACCACTTGATATACCCTGGCATTATGTGGCTGAGCCATGAGGAGACAGACCACCAGATATACCCTGGCATTATGTAGCTGAGGAGACAGACCACCAGATATACCCTGGCATTATGTAGCTGAGGAGACAGACCACCAGATATACCCTGGCATTATGTGGCTGAGGGAGACAGACCACCAGATATACCCTGGCATTATGTGGCTGAGGAGACAGACCACCAGATATACCCTGGCATTATGTGGCTGAGGAGACAGACCACCAGATATACCCTGGCATTATGTGGCTGAGGAGACAGACCACCAGATATACCCTGGCATTATGTAGCTGAGGAGACAGACCACCAGATATACCCTGGCATTATGTGGCTGAGGAGACAGACCACCAGATACAGTGGGGGAAAAAAGTATTTAGTCAGCCACCAATTATGCAAGTTCTCCCACTTAAAAAGATGAGAGAGGCCTGTAATTTTCTTCATAGGTACACGTCAACTATGATAGACAAAATGAGAGAAAAAAAATCCAGAAAATCACATTGTAGGATTTTTAATGAATTTATTTGCTAATTATGGTGGAAAATAAGTATTTGGTCAATAACAAAAGTTTCTCAATACTTTGTTATATACCCTTTGTTGGCAATGACACAGGTCAAACGTTTTCTGTAAGTCTTCACAAGGTTTTCACACACTGTTGCTGGTATTTTGGCCCATTCCTCCATGCAGATCTCCTCTAGAGCAGTGATGTTTTGGGGCTGTCGCTGGGCAACACGGACTCTCAACTCCCTCCAAAGATTTTCTATGGCGTTGAGATCTGGAGACTGGCTAGGCCACTCCAGGACCTTGAAATGCTTCTTACGAAGCCACTCCTTCGTTGCCCGGGCGGTGTGTTTGGGATCATTGTCATGCTGAAAGACCCAGCCACGTTTCATCTTCAATGCCCTTGCTGATGGAAGAAAACCTGTGAAGACTTACAGAAAACGTTTGACCTGTGTCATTGCCAACAAAGGGTATATAACAAAGTATTGAGAAACTTTTGTTATTGACCAAATACTTATTTTCCACCATAATTTGCAAATAAATTCATTAAAAATCCTACAATGTGATTTTCTGGATTTTTTTCTCTCATTTTGTCTGTCATAGTTGACATGTACCTATGATGAAAATTACAGGCCTCTCTCATCTTTTTAAGTGGGAGAACTTGCACAATTGGTGGCTGACTAAATACTTTTTTCCCCCACTGTATGTATGTATGTATGTATGTATGTATGTATGTATGTATGTATGTATGTATGTATGTATGTATGTATGTATGTGTATATATACAGTGTGTATGTATATTATTTTACTGCTCTAGGGATATCATTATTGTTTGGATAACCTTATTTACTGTTATGTATTGATTTTTACCTTACATGTTGTCACTCTTTATGCGATGCGTAATGCAGAGAACACCGGAAGAAGAATTATCATTTAATTACCACAGTGAATTATTGTAATGTTTGTTTATGTGTCAATCCCATAAGGGATGGGGTTGCCAATTGGCGATTTTACACGAAAATAAAATGTCATTCATTCATTCATTCATTCATTCATTCATACAGTAAAATAGCATTGTATCTGGTCAAGCACAATTTTTTCCAAAAGCCAGTAAAGGGGGCTTTACTATTCTTAGGTAGCGGAATTACTATTGCTTCCCTCCAGGCCTGGGGGAACACACTTTCTAGTAGGCTTAAATTGAAGATATGTCAAATAGGAGTGGCAATATCGTCCGTAATTTTCCATCCGTTGTCAGACCCCGGTGGCTTGTCATTGTTGATAGACACCAATAATTTTTCCACCTCTTCCACGCTTTAAGGAATTCAAAATGACAATGCTTGTCTTTCATAATTTGATCAGTTATACTTGGATGTGTAGTGTCAGCATTTGTTGCTGGCATTTCATGCCTAAGTTTGCTAATCTTGCCAATGAAAAAATAATTAATGTAATTGGCAATATCAGTGGGTTTTGTGATGAATGAGCCATCTGATTCAATGAATGATGGGGCTGAGTTTGCCTTTTTGCCCCAAATTTCATGTAAGGTGTTTTAAGGTACCATCATTCTTTGTCATTTATCTTTGTTTCATAGTATAGTTTCTAATTCTTTTTATTCAGTTTAGTCACATGATTTCTCAATTTGCAGTACGTTTGCCAATCGGTTGTGTAGCCAGACTTATTTGCCATTTATTTTGCCTCATCCCTCTCAACCATACAATATTTCAATTCCTCATCAATCCACTGGGATTTAACAGTTTACAGTCATTTTCTTAATGGGTGCTTATTAGTAACTGGGATAACAGACGCTGTGTCAAGTGCAGTGTCTGTTTGCTCCTCATTACACACTACGGACCAACAAATTATTATTTACATCAACAACATAGGAATCACTACAAAACTTATTGTATGACCTCTTATACACTATATTAGGCCCAGCCTTTGGAACTTTGGTTTTCCTAGATATGGCTACTATATTGTGATCACTACATCAGATGGATTTGGATACTGCTTTCAAGCACATTTCTGCAGCATTAGTAAAGATGTGAGCAATACATGTTGATGATTTCATTCCTGTGCTGTTTGTAAATACCCTGGTAGGTTGACTGATAACCTGAATCAGGTTGCAGGCAGTGGTTACAGTTTGAAGCTTTCTCTTGAGTGGGCAGCTTGATGAAAGCCAGTCAATAATGTGATGGGTTCCTACTGTCTGTCGGTCTGTCGGTCTGTCGGTCTGTCGGTCTGTCGGTCTGTCGGTCGGGGTCCAGCAGAGAGCCAGAGACAACAGCCTGATGTGATGTCTGTCCCCAGGTGGCTCTGGTAGTGGTCCAGCAGAGAGCCAGAGACAACAGCCTGATGTGATGTCTGTCTGTCCCCAGGTGGCTCTGGTAGTGGTCCAGCAGAGAGCCAGAGACAAAAGCCTGATGTGATGTCTGTCCGTCTGTCCCCAGGTGGCTCTGGTAGTGGTCCAGCAGAGAGCCAGAGACAACAGCCTGATGTGATGTCTGTCTGTCTGTCCCCAGGTGGCTCTGGTAGTGGCCCAGCAGAGAGCCAGAGACAACAGCCTGATGTGATGTCTGTCTGTCTGTCTGTCCCTAGGTGGCTCTGGTAGTGGTCCAGCAGAGAGCCAGAGACAACAGCCTGATGTGATGTCTGTCTGTCTGTCTGTCTGTCTGTCCCCAGGTGGCTCTGGTAGTGGCCCAGCAGAGAGCCAGAGACAACAGCCTGTCAGGGATCCAGCTCTCTGCTCTGGAAGAAGGACTCCAGAAGATCTATAGGGTCGCCAAGACTAACAAGGGTAGTCTGTCTATGTCTGTCTGTTTGTTTATGTCTCTGTGTGTGTGTGGGTGGGGGGGGGGGAGTTGGAGTTGGTGCATAGTTGGAGAGAGAGACCATTTACTCTGCTGTACACGTCACTAAAGATTCCATTTGTGTCTCCTTTTTTCCCTGTCATCCACCTCTCTCCTCTCCCCTAGCTAGCGTTCACCTCCCCCGTATCGGCCACTCCACCAGAGGGTTTAACTGGTATGGAACAGAGAGGCTCCTCAGGAAACACCTGTCCTCGAGAGGGGTACACACCTCCATGTATCCTTTATTTTTATTTTTTATTTTATTTCACCTTTATTTAACCAGGTAAGCCAGTTGAGAACAAGTTCTCATTTACAACTGCGACCTGGCCAAGATAAAGCAAAGCAGTGCGATAAAAACAACACAGAGGTAAGGCAATAAATAGGCCATAGTGCAAAATAATTACAATAGTATTAACACTGGAATGATAGATGTGCAAGAGATTATGTGCAAATAGAGATACTGGGGTGCAAAAGAGCAAAATAAATAACAATATAGGGATGAGGTAGTTGGGCGGGCTAATTTCAGATGGGCTGTGTACAGGTGCAGTGATCGGTAAGGTGCTCTGACAACTGATGCTTAAAGTTAGTGAGGGAGATAAGAGTCTCCAGCTTCAGAGATTTTTGCAATTCGTTCCAGTCATTGGCAGCAGAGAACTGGAAGGAATGGCGGCCAAAGGAGGTGTTGGCTTTGGGAATGACCAGTGAGATATACCTGCTGGAGCGCAGACTACGGGTGGGTGTTGCTATGGTGACCAATGAGCTAAGATAAGGCGGGGATTTGCCTAGCAGTGATTTATAGATGGCCTGGAGCCAGTGGGTTTGACGACGAACATGTAGTGAGGACCAGCCAACAAGAGCGTACAGGTCACATTGGTGGGTAGTATATGGGGCTTTGGAGACAAAACGGATGGCACTGTGATAGACTACATCCAATTTGCTGAGTAGAGTGTTGGAGGCTATTTTGTAAATGACATCGCCGAAGTCAAGGATCGGTAGGATAGTCAGTTTTACGAGGGCATGTTTGGCAGCATGAGTGAAGGAGGCTTTGTTGCGAAATAGGAAGCCGATTCTAGATTTAACTTTGGATTGGAGATTCTTTATGTGAGTCTGGAAGTTGAGTTTACAGTCTAACCAGACACCTAGGTATTTGTAGTTGTCCACATACTCTAGGTCAGACCCGTCGAGAGTGGTGATTCTAGTCGGGTGGGCAGGTGCCAGCAGCGTTCGATTGAAAAGCATGCATTTAGTTTTACTAGTGTTTAAGAGCAGTTGGAGGCTACTGAAGGAGTGTTGTATGGCATTGAAGCTCGTTTGGAGGTTTGTTAACACAGTGTCCAATGAAGGGCCAGATGTATACAAAATGGTGTCGTCTGCGTAGAGGTGGATCTGAGAGTCACCAGCAGCAAGAGCGACATCATTGATATACACGGAGAAAAGTGTCGGCCCAAGAATTGAACCCTGTGGCACCCCCATAGAGACTGCCATAGGTCCAGACAACAGGCCCTCCGATTTGACACACTGAACTCTATCTGAGAAGTAGTTGGTGAACCAGGCGAGGCAGTCATTTGAGAAACCAAGGCTATTTAGTCTGCCAATAAGAATGCGGTGGTTGACAGAGTCGAAAGCCTTGGCCAGGTCGATGAAGACGGCTGCACAGTACTGTCTATTATCAATCGCGGTTATAATATCGTTTAGGACCTTGAGCGTGGCTGAAGTGCACCCATGACCAGCTCGGAAACCGGATTGCATAGCGGAGAAGGTACGGTGGTATTCGAAATGGTCGGTGATCTGTTTGTTAACTTGGCTTTCAAATACTTTCGAAAGGCAGGGCAGGATGGATATAGGTCTGTAGCAGTTTGGGTCTAGAGTGTCACCCCCTTTGAAGAGGGGGATGACCGCGGCAGCTTTCCAATCTCTGGGGATCTCAGACGTTATGAAAGAGAGGTTGAACAGTCCTTTACTAACCCTAACACACCTCCATGTATCCTTTCTAGTCCTTTACTAACCCTAACACACCTCCATGTATCCTTTCTAGTCCTTTACTAACCCTAACACCCCTCCATGTATCCTTTCTAGTCCTTTACTAACCCTAACACCCCTCCATGTATCCTTTCTAGTCCTTTACTAACCCTAACACACCTCCATGTATCCTTTCTAGTCCTTTACTAACCCTAACACACCTCCATGTATCCTTTCTAGTAAAAGGTAGTGTACTCTAAAAGGAATAGGATTCCATTTGGGAAGCAAACAAAATGTATGTTGTTCAAATGGCCTTTTCCCCGCACTGCATTTGTTGAAGAAGTGTTGAGGGATCTAGTGCTAAATGTGTTTGTCTGAACTCAAGCTGTGAAGGATTTGTTTTGTCCAGGAGGTTTAGTTCTTAACTGGCCTGTCTGTCAGATACTACTACAGCAAGTCAGCCTCTACCTCTGCTTTAGGTACGTCCACAACGACCTCCACAGCATCAGCCTCTACCTCCAAGGCCTCAGCAGCATCCCCCTCCCCATCCTCCGTCTCCCCCTCCCCATCCTCCGTCTCCCCCTCCCCACCCTCTGTCTCCCCCTCCACACCCTCTGTCTCCCCCTCCCCACCCTCTGTCTCCCCCTCCCCATCCTCTGTCTCCCCCTCCACACCCTCTGTCTCCCCCTCCACACCCTCTGTCTCCCCCTCCCCACCCTCTGTCTCAGTCTCCCCCTCTCCTCCACACTCCCCCCCAGTGTCACGGTATCCTGGCCCTGACTCAGACAGAGGGAGTGAGGAAGGAGAGACAGCCAATCAGAGCTCAGACAGAGGGAGTGAGGAAGGAGAGACAGCCAATCAGAGCAGCAGGACCCTCAGCCCCCCTGGCCCTGCTCTTCCTGACTTCATGAGAGGAGTTCATGTGTTCTTCTACAACCTGACAGCCTCAGACAGGAAGAGACTGGCCCAATACCTCATGACATATGAAGGAGATGAGGAGGAGTTCATGAGTCCAGAGGTCACACACATTGTAGCAGAGCTGGAGAGTCCTGTCCAATCACAGGTGACCTGACCAGTCAGTCCTACATTTACAATTTCAAGGATGGTTATAACATGAAAACCATTGATGTACAGTGACACATCTGATGTTCTGATGTTGCTATAGTCTGATGTTGCTATAGGTCTGATGTTGCTATAGTCTGATGTTGCTATAAGTCTGATGTTGCTATAGGTCTGATGTTGCTATAGTCTGATGTTGCTATAGTCTGATGTTTGCTTAGGTCTGATGTGCTATAGTCTGATGGTTGCTTATATCACTGATGTTTTGTCTATAGTCCTGATGTTGGCTAATAGTCTGATGTTGCATAGTCTGATGTTGCTAAGGTCTGATGTTTGCTATAGGTCTGATGTTTGCTATAGTCTGATGGTTTCTATATTGTGATGTTTGCTTAGTCTGATGATCTATATTCTGATTTGCGATAGTCTGATGTTTTGCTATAGTCTGATGTTGCTAATAGTCTGATTGTTGCTATACTGATGGAGTAGGGAAGAATTATAGGAAGATAGAAGTAGTAGGGCAGCTGTTTGCTAAGTACTGATTGGTTGCTATAGTCTGAGATCCTAAAGTCTGGTTATGTTACATAGTCGAGTGTTGCTATAGTCTGATAGTGCCTATAGTCTGATGTTGCTATCTCTGAATGTTTGCTATAGTCTGAGTTGCTATCTTCTATGTTTGCAGTAGTCTGAATTGCATAGTCTATGTTGCTGATAGTCCTGATGTTGTATAGTCTTATGAGCGATCAGTCTGATGTTGCTATAGTCTGATAGTTGCTATAGTCTGATGTTGCTATAGTCTGATGTTGCTATAGTCTGATGATGCTATAGTCTGATGATGCTATAGTCTGATTGATGGTTGCTATAGTCTGATGTTGCTATAGTCTGATTGTTGCTATAGTCTGATGTTGCTATAGTCTGATGATGCTATAGTCTGATGATGTTTGCTATAGTCTGATGTTGCTATAGTCTGATGATGCTATAGTCTGATGATGCTATAGTCTGATGTTGCTATAGTCTGATGTTGCTATAGTCTGATGTTGCTATAGTCTGATGATGCTATAGTCTGATGATGTTGCTATAGTCTGATGTTTGCATAGTCTGATGTTGCTATAGTCTGATGTTGCTATAGTCTGATGATGCTATAGTCTGATGTTGCTATAGTCTGATGTTGCTATAGTCTGATGTTGCTATAGTCTGATGATGCTATAGTCTGTATGTTGCTATAGTCTGATGTTGCTATAGTCTGATGTTGCTATAGTCTGATGTTGCTATAGTCTGATGTTGCTATAGTCTGATGATGTTGCTATAGTCTGATGTTGCTATAGTCTGATGTTGCTATAGTCTGATGTTGATATAGTCTGATGTTGCTATAGTCTGATGTTGCTATAGTCTGATGTTTTTTTTTGCTATATGTCTGATGTGCTATAGTCTGATGATGCTATAGTCCTGATGTTGCTAATAGTCTTCTGATGTTGCTATAGTCTGATGTTGCTATAGTCTGATGTTGCTATAGTCTGATGTTGCTATATAGTCTTCTGATGTGCTATAGTCTGATGTTGCTATAGTCTGATGTTGCTATAGTCTGATGTTGCTATAGTCTGATGTTGCTATAGTCTGATGTTGCTATAGTCTGATGTTGCTATAGTCTGATGTTTCTATAGTCTGATGTTGCTATAGTCTGATGTTGCTATAGTCTGATGATGCTATAGTCGATGTTCTATAGTCTGATGTTGCTATAGTCTGATGTTGCTATAGTCTGATGTTGCTATAGTCTGATGTTGCTATAGTCCTGATGTTGCTATATCTTCTGATGTTGCTATAGTCTGATGTTGCTATAGTCTGATGTTGCTATAGTATTTCTGATGTTGCTTATAGTCTGATGTTGCTATAGTCTGATGTTGCTATAGTCTGATGTTTGCTATATCTGATAGTGCTATAGTCTGATGTTGCTATAAGTCTGATGTTGCTATAGTCTGATGTTGCTATAGTCTGATGTTGCTATAGTCTGATTTGCTATAGTCTGATGTTGCTATAGTCTGATGTTGCTATAGTCTGATGATGTTGTATGTCTGATGTGCTATAGTCTGATGTTGCTATAGTCTGATGTTGCTATAGTCTGATGTTGCTATAGTCTGATGATGTTGCTATAGTCTGATGTTGCTATAGTCTGATGTTGCTATAGTCTGATGATGCTATAGTCTGATGTTGCTATAGTCTGATGTTGCTATAGTCTGATGATGTTTGCTATAGTCTGATGTTGCTATAGGTCTGATGTTGCTATAGTCTGATGTTGCTATAGTCATGATGTTGCTATAGTATGATGAGTTGCTATAGTCTGATGTTGCTATAGTCGATGTTGCTATAGTCTGATGTTTCTATAGTCTGATGTGCTATAGTCTGTATGTTGCTATAGTCTGATGTTGCTATAGTCTGATGATGTTGCTATAGTCTGATGTTGCTATAGTCTGATGTTTGCTATAGTCTTCTGATGTTTTGCTATAGTCTGATGTTGCTATAGTCTGATGTTGCTATAGTCTGATGTTGCTATAGTCGATGGTTGCTATAGTCTGATGTTGCTATAGTCTGATGTTGCTATAGTCTGATGTTGCTATAGTCTGATGTTGCTATAGTCTGATGTTGCTATAGTCTTCTGAGTTGCTATAGTCTGATGTTGCTATAGTCTGATGTTGCTATAGTCTAGAGGTTGCTATAGTCTGATGTTTCTATAGTCTGATGTGTCTAAGTCTGATGTGCTATAGTCTGATATGATGTCTGGATAGTCTGATGTTTGCTATAGTCTGATGATGCATAGTTTCTGATGTTGCTATAGTCTGATGATGCTATAGTCTGATGTTGCTATGTCTGATGTTGCTATAGTCTGATGTGCTATAGTCTGATGTTGCTATAGTCTGATGTTTGCTATAGCTACTCTGATGTTGCTATAGTCTGATGTTGCTATAGTCTGATGATGCTATATGTCTTGATGTTGCTATAGTCTTGATGTGCTATAGTCTGATGTTGCTATAGTCTGATGTGCTATAGTCTGATGATGTTGCTATAGTCTGATGTTGCTATAGTCTGATGTTGCTATAGTCTGATGTTGCTTATCTTCTGATGTTGCTATAGTCTGATGATGTTGCTATAGTCTGATGTTGCTATAGTCTGATGTTGCTATAGTCTGATGATGCTATAGTCTGATGTTGCTATAGTCTGATGTTGCTATAGTCTGATGTTGCATAGTCTGATGATGTTGCATAGTCTGATGTTGCTATAGTCTGATGATGCTATAGTCTGATGTTTGCTATAGTCTGATGTTGCTATAGTCTGATGTTGCTATAGTCTGATGTTGCTATAGTCTATGATTGATGTTGCTATAGTCTGATGTTCTATAGTCTGATGTTTCTATAGTCTGATGTTGCTATAGTCTGATGATGCTATAGTCTGATGTTTGTCGATAGTCTGATGATGCTATGTCTGATGTTGCTATAGTTGATGATGCTATAGTCTGATGTTGCTATAGTCTGATGTTTCTATAGTCTGATGTTGCTATAGTCTGATGTTGCTATAGTCTGATGTTGCTATAGTCTGATGTTGCTATAGTCTGATGTTGCTATAGTCTGATGATTGCTATAGTCTGATGTTGCTATGATCTTCTGATGTTGCTATAGTCTGATGTTCTATATCGATTCTGCTGTTGCTATAGTCATGATGCAATGTTGCTATAGTCTGATGTTGCTATAGTCTGGATGTTGCTATAGTCTGATGTGCTATAGTCTGATGTTGCTATAGTCTGATGATGTGCTATAGTCTGATTGTTGCTATAGTCTGATGATTTGCTATAGTCTGATGTTGCTATAGTCTGATGTTTGCTATAGTCTGATGTGCTATAGTCTGATGTTTGCTATAGTCTGATTTGCTATAGTCTGATGTTGCTATAGTCTGATGTTTGCTATAGTCTGATGTTTGCTATAGTCTGATGATGTTGCTATAGTCTGATGTTGCTATAGTCTGATGTTGCTATAGTCTGATGTTGCTATAGTCTGATGTTGCTATAGTCTGATGTTGCTATAGTCTGATGATGCTATAGTCTGATGTTGCTATAGTCTGATGTTGCTATAGTCTGATGTTGCTATAGTCTTCTGATGTTGCTATAGTCTGATGTTGCTATAGTCTGATGTTGCTATAGTCTGATGTTTGCTATAGTCTGATGTTTCTATAGTCTGATGTTTCTATAGTCTGATGTTGCTATAGTCTGATGATGCTATAGTCTGATGTTGCTATAGTCTGATGATGCTATAGTCTGATGTTGCTATAGTCTGATGATGCTATAGTCTGATGTTGCTATAGTCTGATGTTGCTATAGTCTGATGTTGCTATAGTCTGATGTTGCTATAGTCTGATGTTGCTATAGTCTGATGTTGCTATAGTCTGATGTTGCTATAGTCTGATGATGCTATAGTCTGATGTTGCTATAGTCTTCTGATGTTGCTATAGTCTGATGTTGCTATAGTCTGATGTTGCTATAGTCTGATGTTCTATAGTTCTTGATGTTGCTATAGTCTGATGTTGCTATAGTCTGATGTTTCTATAGTCTGATGTTGCTATAGTCTGATGTTGCTATAGTCTGATGTTTCTATAGTCTGATGTTGCTATAGTCTGATGATGCTATAGTCTGATGTTTCTATATAGTCTGATGTTGCTAAGTCTGATGTGCTATAGTCTGATGTTGCTATAGTCTGATGTTGCTATAGTCTGATGTTGCTATAGTCTGATGTTGCTATAGTCTGATGTTGCTATAGTCTGATGTTGCTATAGTCTGATGTTGCTATAGTCTGATGTTGCTATAGTCTGATGTTGCTATAGTCTGATGTTGCTATAGTCTGATGTTGCTATAGTCTGATGTTTCTATAGTCTGATGTTGCTATAGTCTGTATGATGCTATAGTCTGATGTTGCTATAGTCTGATGTTGCTATAGTCTGATGTTGCTATAGTCTGATGTTGCTATAGTCTGATGCTGCTATAGTCTGATGGTGCGTATAGTCTGATGTTGCTATAGTCTGATGTTGAGAGTAGTCCCTTCTGATGTTGCTATAGCTGATGTTGCTATAGTCTGATGTTGCTATAGTCTGATGTTGCTATAGTCTGATGTTGCTATAGTCTGATGTTGCTATAGTCTGATGTTGCTATAGTTGATGTTGCTATGTCTGATGTTGCTATAGTCTGATGTTGCTATAGTCTGATGTTGCTATAGTCTGATGTTTGATAGTAGTCTGATGCTATAGTCTGATGTGCTATAGTCTGATGTTGCTATAGTCTGATGTTGCTATAGTCTGATGTTGCTATAGTCTGATGATGTTGCTGATAGCTGATGATGTTGCTATAGTCTGATGTTGCTATAGTCTGATGTTGCTATAGTCTGATGTTGCTATAGTCTGATGATGCTATAGTCTGATGTTGCTATAGTCTGATGTTGCATATAGTCTGAGCTATAGTCTGATGTTGCTATTAGTCTGATGTTGCTATAGTCTGATGTTGCTATAGTCTGATGATGCTATAGTCTGATGTTGCTATGTCTGAGTTGATTATAGTCTGATTTGCTATAGTCTGATGATGCTATAGTCTGATGTGATATAGTCGTGATGTTGCTATAGTCTGATGATGTTGCTATAGTCTGATGTTGCTATAGTCTGATGTTGATATAGTCTGATGCTATAGTCTGATGTTGCTATAGTCTGATGTTGCTATAGTCTGATGTTGCTATAGTCTGATGTTGCTATAGTCTGATGTTGATATAGTCTGATGTTGCTATAGTCTGATGTTGCTATAGTCTGATGTTGCTATAGTCTGATGTTGCTATAGTCTGATGTTGCTATAGTCTGATTATGCTATAGTCTGATGTTGCTATAGTCTGATGTTGCTATAGTCTGATGATGTTGCTATAGTCTGATGATGTTGCTATAGTCTGATGTTGCTATAGTCTGATGTTGCTATAGTCTGATTATGCTATAGTCTGATGTTGCTATAGTCTGATGTTGCTATAGTCTGATGATGTTGCTATAGTCTGATGATGATGCTATAGTCTGATGTTGCTATAGTCTGATGATGTTGCTATAGTCTGATGATGTTGCTATAGTCTGATGTTGCTATAGTCTGATGTTGCTATAGTCTGATGTTGCTATAGTCTGATGTTGCTATAGTCTGATGATGCTATAGTCTTCTGATGTTGCTATAGTCTGATGTTGCTATAGTCTGATGTTGCTATAGTCTGATGTTGCTATAGTCTGATGATGCTATAGTCTGATGATGCTATAGTCTGATGATGCTAGTCTTCTGATGTTGCTAGTCTTCTGATGTTGCTATGGTTTTCTGTGTCACCAGGCGATCCGGGAGCTTATTGGTCAGCACCCTCAGGCACTTCCTGTTCAGAAGACCTGGCTGGAGGCCTGCTTCTCCAGACAGAGACAAGTCAACCCCACCAAGTTCCTGCACTGCTTTAAATGATGATGATGATGATGATGATGATGATGATGATGATGTAGCTCTTCAGTACTAAAACGCGCAGCATATGTGAGCCTTGTACTGCCCTGTTAGGTGCTGACCTCTGCACTGCAGGAGCCACGGATCAGTCCTTGTTGCAGCACTCCCTTTCTCCCACAGCAATACTTATTTAATACTTAACATACTCTTCAATATGCTGTTGTATTTATCTGGGACTTTTGATCAACTGATTACAATAAAGTAGAGAACATTCATTTACTCTGCTTTTTATTTTTTATAAATTATTTTTATTTTAATTTGCTATTTAATTTGGTAATTGCATGTACTGTATGTATGTTATCATTAGGTGTTATGTATATCAAGTTTTTCAGTTACTGTACCACCAATTGAATGTTGCTCTGCCCGGAGTACCCCTGAAGTACCCCCTCATGTGCATTTCACCAGTAAGCCTATGGTCTCCTGAGTCTCCTAGTACCCCCTGTGGATAGGCCTAATAGCCCAGGTTGGGAGCCAGCGCTGTATATCTGACCAGCTACCCCAGGTTGGGAGCCAGCGCTGTATATCTGACCAGCTACCCCTGGTTGGGAGCCAGCGCTGTATATCTGACCAGCTACCCCAGGTTGGGAGCCAGCGCTGTATATCTGACCAGCTACCCCAGGTTGGGAGCCAGCGCTGTATATCTGACCAGCTACCCCAGGTTGGGAGCCAGCGCTGTATATCTGACCAGCTACCCCTGGTTGGGAGCCAGCGCTGTATATCTGACCAGCTACCCCAGGTTGGGAGCCAGCGCTGTATATCTGACCAGCTACCCCAGGTTGGGAGCCAGCGCTGTATATCTGACCAGCTACCCCTGGTTGGGAGCCAGCGCTGTATATCTGACCAGCTACCCCTGGTTGGGAGCCAGGGCTGTATATCTGACCAGCTACCCCAGGTTGGGAGCCAGCGCTGTATATCTGACCAGCTACCCCAGGTTGGGAGCCAGCGCTGTATATCTGACCAGCTACCCCTGGTTGGGAGCCAGCGCTGTATATCTGACCAGCTACCCCAGGTTGGGAGCCAGCGCTGTATATCTGACCAGCTACCCCAGGTTGGGAGCCAGCGCTGTATATCTGACCAGCTACCCCAGGTTGGGAGCCAGCGCTGTATATCTGACCAGCTACCCCTGGTTGGGAGCCAGCGCTGGATATCTGACCAGCTACCCCAGGTTGGGAGCCAGCGCTGTATATCTGACCAGCTACCACTCTAAAGTGATATGTTATGGAACAGAGAGGTGGGGCTTATATAAAAGGGGTGTGTCTTGATGCTCCACCGGTAGCACTTCTTCCAAGATGGACATCTGCTGTTTTTAATGTAATCTACTCACGTTGGCATATTACAGAGCCGGTAAGCCCTGCACACTAGCACTGTGTGCACTGGAGCAAGCACCAGCAGCAACGACATCATCCAGAAGCATGGCAGACATTGGATCATTATTAAATGTTTGTATTTTCAGCTGTGAGTGATGGAAAAAAAATTAGTCCTCAGACAATTGCTCTGCTAAACTGCAGATCGGAACCCAGGCCCCGTAGTAGAGACCGAAGAGGAAGCGAGACACCCAATGAAAGTCAACGAACTAAGCAGACCAGCCCCAGCTGCTATTGCATTGGTGTCTATGGGAGACACACCCAGTTAAGGAGACTGGAACCAGTCCCAGCTGCTATTGCATTGGTGTCTATGGGAGACACACCCAGTTAAGGAGACTGGAACCAGTCCCAGCTGCTATTGCATTGGTGTCTATGGGAGACACCCAGTTAAGTCGACCTACATTTACATTTTTGTCATTTAGCAGACGCTCTTATCCAGAGCGACTTACAGGAGCAATTAGGGTTAAGTGCCTTGCTAAGTCGGCTCGGGGATTAGAACCAGCGACCTTTCGGTTACTGGCACAACGCTCTTACCCACTAAGCCACCTGGCGCCCAGGTGGTAGTTTAGTGACCTGAACTGACCATTTCTTTCAAAGGTAAACTGCCTGAGTGAACTATCTCAGATGATCCATTATATTGACCCGAGATGGTCGAGTGGCCGCTCTAATGGAAATACATGTCTTTAAAAATGGAAGGCACTCGAGGAGGCGAGATCAGATGGGACCATTCTAGCTAAAGAAAGGGCATTACCCCCAATGTGACCAACAGGCACAACCACAACGGTCCTTGCTATGCATATCCGGGATCCTTGGGCCGTCCCAACTCTAACGTTACCCCAGTCATCTGAAATGTAAAAGGGTTCGGTAAAGGTTATGGTAGTGGTTAGGTTATGGACGTCCCAATGATCCCCTATAGCACTAACTCCGAGAATGTTTTTTTCCCCTCAAAGTTGCGGGATGTCACGTGTACTTATATGTACACTCGGAACAACCTAAGCATTACGAAACTTCTATCCGATCAAATATGCCTCACGTAGCAAATAAACCGTTCCGTTTTTTGTTGACCAAATTCTACCGTCATTGACCTTTATACAAAAGCTCCTCCCTTGGTGAGCGAAAAAACGCCACCTGCTGGAAGAGACAGATTTTGGGCCGAGTTTCCCCTCTCGCTTTGCCTCTTCCTCTTTGACTATCTTCATTTATCCACCATCTTTGTTAGAGGTTCAGCTCCTCTCTGCGCAGACTCACAGATGGGATCGTCTGATGATATGTGTGAACAACGTGTTGCGTTTATCATGACGTATACAGATCTACGCAAACGACGTACGTTGTTGACGGAAGATAGGAGAGTGCGCTTGGTAAACTTTTCTGTCTTGACAGAACAGTTTCACTTGCGTGAGTGCGAGTGTCGAGACATACATACCGGCTCTTCCATTTTCAACTTTTCGTGCATAGGATTTGGAACAACCCGTCAGATCTGGATTTAAATCCTTCTTTTGAACATGAGGTAGGTGAAATAGCCTTTCTAGAGCACTGTGCCCTGGTATGAATATTTGAACATGAGGTAGGTGAAATAGCCTTTTTAGAGCACTGTGCCCTGGTATGAATATGAGATGTGGATCTCATAATATATTTCACTTACACCAGAAAGCTACTCTGGAAATATAGTTTACCAATATATCAATGACTTCACAATGGAAGAAGTTAAACTACACTAAAGCTACCCTTAAATATGCACTATGCAGAAATTGCTCCCCCATTTTCTGGTTGCTAAAATTATAATAGTTAACCTAATTTCAGTTTATGTAACAGAACAAACAGTCAATGTGTAGAGTACCATCTACACTGTTGTGAAATATATTTTCCATAACTAAATATTGTATTTTCAGCTGTTTGAAGCTGGTGTACAAAACTGAAAGTAAAAGATGCAAAAACTAAACTTAAGCATAGAAATATCGCACATAGAACAGGTCTACTGCTTCTTAGACTTGCTTTCAAAGAGAATGAAATATCTATGACTCACATTTCTATGTGAATTTGGTTGGGTCGCCCAAAAAAGTACATATTTTAGCTTTAAGAAAAATATAGTTTACTTAACTGAAGTTACTTTTAAAAAGGAGTTTGCTACATCAAGGTACTTAGTGACAAATTGTCATGTAAATCTGAAATGTCATAGACAACAAATCGGAAGAACAGATGACTTTGGGGTCATATGTTAACAGATTGTAATTTTAGCCTATTAAAGGCAAGTTATACCACCAAGCTATTGCAAAAATGTAGTTAAATTACTAGTTGAAGTACATGTAGTTCACTACTCCCCAACAATGCCTTTATGTATCCACCGCAGTACGGAATCTGTTCATGTTTCTTTCCCAACATGTACATGTTATCGGTAAAGATTTGTTGAAATAAAAAAACAAATCATTTCCTGAATATTTTGTTCTGAAGGTACAATTGCAAGGTGCGTCTTCTAGCTCTGGTCCAGGGTGTA
Organism: Coregonus sp. 'balchen'; assembly: GCA_902810595.1. Taxonomy (NCBI): domain Eukaryota; kingdom Metazoa; phylum Chordata; class Actinopteri; order Salmoniformes; family Salmonidae; genus Coregonus; species Coregonus sp. 'balchen'. Next base: position 464,350 of record LR778272.1, on the reverse strand, counting down.
GTGCACGTTCCTCTAGCTCTGGTCCAGGGTGTAGTGCACGTTCCTCTAGCTCTGGTCCAGGGCATAGTGTGCGTTCCTCTAGTTCTGGTCCAGGGTGTAGTGCACGTTCCTCTAGCTCTGGTCCAGGGCATAGTGTGCGTTCCTCTAGTTCTGGTCCAGGGTGTAGTGCACGTTCCTCTAGCTCTGGTCCAGGGCATAGTGTGCGTCTTCTAGCTCTGGTCCAGGGCATAATGTGCGTCTTCTAGCTCTGGTCCAGGGTGTAGTGCACGTTCCTCTAGCTCTGGTCCAGGGCATAGTGCGCGTTCCTCTAGCTCTGGTCCAGGGCATAGTGTGCGTTCCTCTAGTATTTTCCATGTCAAGAATCAGAAAAAGTCAACTTCTGACATTATAAATTCAGTGTCACAATAAAAGCTTCTGAAAGTTCATTTTGATAAGTGAAAGAGCATAGTTCTGAGCACAGGAAAGCAACAGGAAGAGGCACCAATCGAAATGGCGCTCGACGCAGCAGATTTTTGTGGTAGATACGATAGATGTCTCGGGGGCAGTTTGTGTGCACCTTTGCATGTCAAGCAGAATGTGAACTGTTGGAAAATGACTTCAGCTTCTGCTCTGAATCAAGGTCAACACTACTGCTACTGCTGCTTCAGTGGAAAACGCAAACGTGACTGACCATACTGACTTCATCAGCAAAATGTTCTGAGATGTATAGCCTCTAGGCCAGGGGTCTGCCTAAATGTTCTGAGATGTATAGCCTCTAGGCCAGGGGTCTGCAACAGGCTGCCTGCGGCCAAAACAGGCCCGCCAGTGACTTTTCTTTTGGGGGCCACCAAAAGTTTTGTAAAATGTAAAAAATCTAATACAATCTCTTTTTGGCCTTCGTTATGGTTAATTTGTACAAATTATTATCATTATGTTCCTGCCCCCTGAGCATTTGCTTTGTAAAAGAGCTGGAATGTTGTGCATGTTGTGTACCTGAATAGAGCCCCTAGACTACCTGGGGCAGCCAGCGTTCTCACAGATCATAAACTTGAACTTTTATGATGTTAAATGAATAATTATGCTTTGGGCTCTTAAACATGTTTCTCAGGACCATACGTTTCTTACCTACAGTATAAGTTATAGCCTAACCATAGACTCTTACCTAGAAGTTGTCACCCTGGACTGACTGCCTGCGCGATGCATCCCAAATGACACCCTTTACCCTAAATAGTGCCCTTCTTTTGTATGTGCACTAAATAGGGAATATAGTGCCATTTGGGACATGTAGACCTACAATCAAGACACATATATTAACAATAGATGAGGATATGTTGGTGGTTTGGTTTCCCATCAGTGAGAGTAGAGTTGGGATTTCCACTGAACTCCTCCCCACTAGAAAACATACTGCTGGTAAATGACTGCTACAGGTTCAGAAAGTCCCTCTGAGCAGAGCAGCTGGAGGCGGCACGGCATGTTGACTCAATAGCCTTTAAAGTTTAAATTAATTTCCCAAAATGGTGGATCATTAATCTGACTATATCAAATCAAGCTTTATTTATACAGCACATTTCAGACATGCAATGCAATGTGCTTTACAGGAAAAAAACAATGAAAAAACAAAGAAAGTAAAAGCTGAAATATTTACTACACAACAAACATAAGATAAAAAACAAAATAATAACAATTAATACTGAACGACTAAAAGCACCATAAGGAAAAGCAGAGCTAAAAATATGTGTTTTAAGATCTCTTAAATATGTCCCCAGTTTCAGCCCCCCTCAGGTTCTCTGGCAGGCTGTTCCAGAGGCTGGGGGCATAGTAACTAAAGGCTGCCTCTCCATGCCTCTTGGTCCTGGCTTTGGGATAGTTAAAAGGCCAGTGCCAGAGGACCTGAGGGACCTACTGGGTACATAACTTAAAAGCATGTCTGACATGTGTTGGGGTGCACAATCGTGGAGTGATTTAAAAACCAATAGAATAATCTTTAAATTAATTCTAAAACTCACAGGCAGCCAGTGCAGAGACCTTAAAACCGGTGTAATGTGTGCTCTCCGTCTGGTCTTGGTCAGTACCCGTGCTGCAGCATTCTGTATGTTTGGCAGTTGACCAATGGCTTTCTTGGGTAGACCAGACAGGAGAGCATTACAGTAGTCAAGCCTGCTTGTAATAAAAGCATGGATGAGTCTCTCTGTATCAGCCTGAGCGAGAAACGTCCACACCTTGGCAATGTTCCTCAGGTGGTAAAAAGCCATTTGATTATTAGTGATCAAGTTAGAAAAATGAACCTGTCTGGCATTTCTAACTGCCTTGTTATACAGTGGTGAAAAAAAGTATTTAATCAGCCACCAATTGTGCAAGTTCTCCCACTTAAAAAGATGAGAGAGGCCTGTAATTTTCATCATAGGTACACGTTAACTATGACAGACAAAATGAGAAAAAAAAATCCAGAAAATCACATTTGTGGGATTTTTAATGAATTTTGCAAATTTGCAAATTATGGTGGAAAATAAGTATTTGGTCAATAACAAAAGTTTCTCAATACTTTGTTATATACCCTTTGTTGGCAATGACACAGGTCAAACGTTTTCTGTAAGTCTTCACAAGGTTTTCACACACTGTTGCTGGTATTTTGGCCCATTCCTCCATGCAGATCTCCTCTAGAGCAGTGATGTTTTGGGGCTGTCGCTGGGCAACACAGACTTTCAACTCCCTCCAAAGATTTTCTATGGGGTTGAGATCTGGAGACTGGCTAGGCCACTCCAGGACCTTGAAATGCTTCTTACGAAGCCACTCCTTCGTTGCCCGGGCGGTGTGTTTGGGATCATTGTCATGCTGAAAGACCCAGCCACGTTTCATCTTCAATGCCCTTGCTGATGGAAGGATGTTTTCACTCAAAATCTCACGATACATGGCCCCATTCATTCTTTCCTTTACACGGATCAGTCGTCCTGGTCCCTTTGCAGAAAAACAGCCCCAAAGCATGATGTTTCCACCCCCATGCTTCACAGTAGGTATGGTGTTCTTTGGATGCAACTCAGCATTCTTTGTCCTCCAAACACGACGAGTTGAGTTTTTACCAAAAAGTTATATTTTGGTTTCATCTGACCATATGACATTCTCCCAATCCTCTTCTGGATCATCCAAATGCACTACAATAGCAAACTTCAGACGGGCCTGGACATGGCTTAAGCAGGGGGACACGTCTGGCACTGCAGGATTTGAGTCCCTGGCGGCGTAGTGTGTTACTGATGGTAGGCTTTGTTACTTTGGTCCCAGCTCTCTGCAGGTCATTCACTAGGTCCCCCCGTGTGGTTCTGGGATTTTTGCTCACCGTTCTTGTGATCATTTTGACCCCACGGGGTGAGATCTTGCGTGGAGCCCCAGATCGAGGGAGATTATCAGTGGTCTTGTATGTCTTCCATTTCCTAATAATTGCTCCCACAGTTGATTTCTTCAAACCAAGCTGCTTACCTATTGCAGATTCAGTCTTCCCAGCCTGGTGCAGGTCTACAATTTTGTTTCTGGTGTCCTTTGACAGCTCTTTGGTCTTGGCCATAGTGGAGTTTGGAGTGTGACTGTTTGAGGTTGTGGACAGGTGTCTTTTATACTGATAACAAGTTCAAACAGGTGCCATTAATACAGGTAACGAGTGGAGGACAGAGGAGCCTCTTAAAGAAGTTGTTACAGGTCTGTGAGAGCCAGAAATCTTGCTTGTTTGTAGGTGACCAAATACTTATTTTCCACCATAATTTGCAAATAAATTCATTAAAAATCCTACAATGTGATTTTCTGGAAAAAAAAATTCTCAATTTGTCTGTCATAGTTGACGTGTACCTATGATGAAAATTACAGGCCTCTCTCATCTTTTTAAGTGGGAGAACTTGCACAATTGGTGGCTGACTAAATACTTTTTTCCCCCACTGTATATGCCAAGTTGCTCTCTCAGAATATCATAATGGACCTGCAACTTTGACTTTCTCCACTTCTGCTCTGCCTTTCTCCAATTTCTCTTTAGTTGATTAGTTTCCTACTCATCCAAGGGGCTCTCTGTCTGGATGTGGCCTTTTTCAACCTAACTGGAGCTATGGCATCCGTGGTTGCCCTTAATTTGCTATGAAAGTTATCAACTAAATCATCACAAGAGGAAGGCAGAATAGGTGGTGGAGTATAGTTCATACACTCAATAAAATCTGTAGCAACTTCAGAGGTAAGACAGCGTTTCTTAATGCGTTCAGTGTTACCCTGTGTTGCTATGGGCAACAAGGTACTAAAACATCCACAGTGGTGATCAGATAAAGCAACATCAACAATAGAGGATATGTCAATAGAAAGCCCCTTGGTAATAACCAGGTCCAGAGTATGGCCGTAGAGGATATGTCAACAGAAATCCCCTTGGTAATAACCAGGTCCAGAGTATGGCCGTAGAGGATATGTTCAATAGAAAGAAGACCCTTGGTAATAACCAGGTCCAGAGTATGGCCGTAGGAGGATAATGTCAATTAGAAAAGCCCCTTGTAATAACCAGGTCCAGAGTAATGGCCGTAGAGGATATGTCAATAGAAATGCCCCTGTGGTAATAACCAGTGGTCCAGAGTAAATGGCCGTAGAGGATATGTCCAATAGAAAGCCCCTTGGTAATAACCCGGTCCAAGGTATGGCCGTAGAGGATATTTTTTTTGTTCAATAGAAAGCCCTTGGTAATAACCAGGTCCAGAGTATTGGCCGTAGAGGATATGTCATAAGGAAAAGCCCCCTTGGTAATAACCAGCGTTCCAGAAGTAATGGCCCGTAGAGGATATGTCAATAGAAAGCCCCTTGGTAATACCAGGTCCAGAGTATGGCCGTAGAGGAATATGTCAATAGAAAGCCCCTTGGTAATAACCAGTCCAGAGTATGGCCGTAGAGGATATGGTCAATAGAAAGCCCCTTGGTATAACCAGGTCCAGAGTATGGCCGTAGAGGATATGTCAATAGAAAGCCCCTTGGTAATAACCAGGTCCAGAGTATGGCCGGTAGAGGATATGTCAATAGAAAGCCCCTTGGTAATAACCAGTTCCAGAGTATGGCCGTAGAGGATATGTCAATAGAAAGCCCCTTGGTAATAACCAGGTCCAGAGTATGGCCGTAGAGGATATGTCAATAGAAAGCCCCTTGGTAATAACCAGGTCCAGAGTGGTTATGGGTGGGCCCAGTAACATGTTGGATAAAGTCCATAGAGCTCAACAGATTAATACATTCAATGGCCTTGGAGTCAGTCTCTTTGTCAACATGAATATTAAAATCACCCAACACAATGATTTTATCTTAGTTCTCAAGGACAATAGACAATAGTTCAGAGAAATCAGTAAAGAAAGTGGGGCAGAGCTTTGGTGGCCTATACAGGGTTATGACCAGCACTGGTGGCTGACATTTAAACAGTATAGCATGATGCTCAAAAGACACAAAGTCACCAAATGAAATGTCTTTACAGCTGAGGGCATTAGTAAAAATTGGGGGCCATTTTCCTTCCCTTTTCTGATAGAGTATGAAAAGCTGTAGTCCAGGGAGGAGGCTTCAATAAGAGAGGCACTACAGTCTGAAGACAGCCATGTTTCAGTGATAAAGTATGAAAAGCTGTAGTCTGGGGGGGGGCTTCAATAAGAGAGGCACTACAGTCTGAAGACAGCCATGTTTCAGTGATAGAGTATGAAAAGCTGTAGTCTGGGGGAGGCTTCAATAAGAGAGGCACTACAGTCTGAAGACAGCCATGTTTCAGTGATAGAGTATGAAAAGCTGTAGTCTGGGGGAGGCTTCAATAAGAGAGGCACTCAGAGAGGCACTACAGTCTGAAGACAGCCATGTTTCAGTGATAGAGTATGAAAAGCTGTAGTCTGGGGGAGGCTTCAATAAGAGAGGCACTACAGTCTGAAGACAGCCATGTTTCAGTGATAGAGTATGAAAAGCTGTAGTCTGGGGGGGAGGGGCTTCAATAAGAGAGGCACTACAGTCTGAAGACAGCCATGTTTCAGTGAGAAACATGCAATCAACTTTGCGCTCAGTAATGAGGTCATTCATAAGAAAGGTTTTACTAGTGATTGCTCTAACATTTAAAAGCGCCATATTCAATGAGGGTGGACCACTCTGCCCCCTGGGGCATCTGCCTCGAGGTAACCAATGGAATACCAACCAAATTATTAACGTTACAACCACGTTTCCTGACAGTCTTCACTCTATCAGAATGGTAGGAGATAACAGTCTGTAGAAACTCACTAGAAGGCGGAGTTAGAGGAACATAAATCAGGTTACTCATAATAACCACAGCCCCAGTATTAACCTATATGTGTCCTGTCTGAAGTGTGTCCTGTATTATGTGTCCTGTCTGAAGTGTGTCCTGTATTATGTGTCCTGTCTGAAGTGTGTCCTGTATTATGTGTCCTGTCTGAAGTATGTCCTGAGATATGTGTCCTGTCTGAAGTATGTCCTGTATTACAGTGAGGGAAAAAAGTATTTGATCCCCTGCTGATTTTGTACGTTTGCCCAATTTATAACATTTTTGACATGCGTTTTTCTGGATTATTTTATTGTTATTCTGTCTCTCACTGCTCAAATAAACCTACCATTAAAATTATAGACTGATCATGTCTTTGTCAGTGGGCAAATGTACAAAATCAGTAGGGGCAATGCAAATAGTCTGGGTATACAGACATTAGATGTTCAGGAGTCTTATGGCTTGGGGGTAGAAGCTGTTAAGAAGCCTCTTGGACCTAGACTTGGTGCTCCGGTACCGCTTGCTGTGCGATAGCAGAGAGAACAGTCTATGACAAGGGTGGCTGGAGTCTTTGACAATTTTTAGGGCTGTAAGTTACCTGTGATGTTGATTTTTGGCAGGCTGTGTGTTGCTGTAAGTTACCTGTGATGTTGATTTTTGGCAGGCTGTGTGTTGCTGTAAGTTACCTGTGATGTTGATTTTTGGCAGGCTGTGTGTTGCTGTAAGTTACCTGTGATGTTGATTTTGACAGGCTGTGTGTTGCTGGGACTTGACAGGAGCTGATCCTCCACAGTGGCAGAGACAGAATGATGCTGCCCACTCCCTGCTACTCAACCACAGCTACTAACAGGTAGGCCTGTATGCTATGTCCCACTATAGGGCATTTCCATGTAAAAGGACCCATGAACACCACCATGTGACGTTCATAGGAGCATGTCAAATTGGGTGTCAAATGAAAGCTAAGAGTCTACATTGTTTTCCTGAAATGAAGACACCATTTTCCATCCTAGAAATTTGGAATAAGCAAAAGTCTTTAATTTCTGGTCAAACAGATGGAAAAGCGGTCTTAGAAAACATCTACCAGGAAAAAGTCTTAAAAGGTATCAGAAACACAATAATATTGAGGTAAAGACCCCTGCCAACTAATTTGTAGAACTGATTTGACTTCTGTAAGTTTGAGAAACACTGCCTTGTGCCTTGTAACCAAAAACCAGGGGCGCAACTTTGGTTTTAGAAGTGGGGGGGGGGCATAATTATATATATATTTTTTATCCAGTCGGATAAACACTCCAAACAGCCTACCCGACCACTGGGAGGCGTCCGCATGGTCCTAAAGCACACCGTTGCCTCGTTTTGTATCACATTCCAATGATATAAACTGGGGGGGACAAAAATGCCATTTCAGAATGTGGGGGGGACATGTCCCCCCGTCCCCAGTGAAAGTTGCGCCCCTGCCAAAAACCCACATACTGTATCTTGAAGATATTTTCTAATTTCTCTCCCTCATGAAAAGGAAGGATAATGAAAGTTCACAGAAATAACAAGGTAGATTTACCAATTAGTTATAGTATTTTTACTGATATCAAGTTTGATATCAGTGCTGTTACTAAATTGGTAACAGAATTACGTTCTGCCAAATTCTCTAAAACGACGTTGGAGGTGGCTTATGGTAGATAAATGAACATTAAATTCTCTGGCAACCGCTCTGGTGGACATTCCTGCAGTCAGGATGCCAATTGCACACTCCCTCAACTTGAGACATCTGTGGCATTGTGTTGTGTGACAAAACTGCACATTTTAGAGTGGCCTTTTATTGTCCCCAGCACAAGGTGTAATGATCATGCTGTTTAATCAGCTTCTTGATATGCCACACCTGTCAGGTGGATGGATTATCTTGGCAAAAGAGAAATGCTCGCTAACAGGGAGAGAGATACGCTTTTTGTGTGTATGGAAATTGTCTGGGATCTTTTATTTCAGCTCATGAAACACTTTACATATTGTGGTTATATTTTTGTTCAGTGTAGATCGTTTTAAGATTGTTCTATAGATCAGTTAGGGTGTATGTAAGCTACAATATGAGGTGCTAATCCTAGCATGAAAGTGCATCCTTGTAGCTGTGTGGACTTAGTTTTCTTTTTCAATCCTTGGGGTAAATTGAGCCATTAGCCAAGTTGAGCCATTAGCCAAGTTGAGCCCCATTCAAATGATGATTACATAGTATTTTTGCAATGTGTCATGCATATGAACTCAAGATTTGTTACAGAGCAGACCTCATCCTGCCCCGTGTATACAAACGTAAAACAAGCAGGGTCCTCGATGGTTCTTCAGGGAACAGGAAGTGATAGAAGGAAGAAGAATATTAGAGCAGCAGCGAGGGATGAACAAATAGACTGAAGAGGAACTGACAGAAAGGACAGGAACATGGACCTGTGTGGAAGAGAGGCTATGATAGAGGAGCAGAGGCACCATGTACCTGTGTGGAAGAGAGGCTACGATAGAGTAGCAGAGGCACCATGTACCTGTGTGGAAGAGAGGCTACGATAGAGGAGCAGAGGCACCATGTACCTGTGTGAAAGAGAGGCTACGATAGAGTAGCAGAGGCACCATGTACCTGTGTGAAAGAGAGGCTACGATAGAGTAGCAGAGGCACCATGTACCTGTGTGAAAGAGAGGCTATGATAGAGTAGCAGAGGCACCATGTACCTGTGTGAAAGAGAGGCTATGATAGAGTAGCAGAGGCACCATGTACCTGTGTGGAAGAGAGGCTACGATAGAGTAGCAGAGGCACCATGTACCTGTGTGGAAGAGAGGCTATGATAGAGTAGCAGAGGCACCATGTACCTGTGTGGAAGAGAGGCTATGATAGAGTAGCAGAGGCACCATGTACCTGTGTGGAAGAGAGGCTACGATAGAGGAGCAGAGGCAACATGTACCTGTGTGAAAGAGAGGCTACGATAGAGTAGCAGAGGCAACATGTACCTGTGTGGAAGAGAGGCTACGATAGAGTAGCAGAGGCACCATGGACCTGTGTGGAAGAGAGGCTACGATAGAGTAGCAGAGGCACACAAGGTCTTATCTGATGACATGGAGTCTGAGCTTGATAAACATATCAAGAATCTCAAGGACCAGTTTCATGGGCTTAGTCAAATTAAGAGAACTTGCCTCCGAACATCGAAACAACATCCCTGTCCCAGACAATTGGTCAAGCTACCTGGGGCGGCAGGTAGCTTAGTGGTTAAGAGCGTTGTGCCAGTAACCGAAAGGTCGCTGGTTCTTATCCCTGAGCCGACTAGGTGAAAAATCTGTCGATGTGCCCTTGAGCAAGGCACTTAACCCTAATAGCTCCTGTAAGTGGCTCTGGATAAGAGCGTCTGCTAAATGAAAGGGGAAGTGATATTGAACAGGGAGATCTACATCTGAATGTACTGTAGATACCACACACCCAGCCCATGAATTACACTTTGACCTTAATCATAAATAAACTGGGCCGGAAAAGAGTTATGAAAATTCTATGGAAATCATACTGGAAAATGGTGAACTTGAACATAAGAAGAATTGTGTATTAGATAAGTAAAGGGGAATGATTTTGCTAACCTGTTTTCAGGAAACAATATAATAATAATAATATGCCATTTAGCAGACGCTTTTATTCAAAGCGACTTACAGTCATGCGTGCATACATTCTTTTCTTTTTTTTGTGTATGGGTGGTCCCGGGGATCGAACCCACTACCTTGGCGTTACAAGCGCCGTGCTCTACCAGCTGAGCTACAGAGGACCAATATAGCATCTGTGTTTGATGATGACTTCTTAAATGATACTTGTAACTTAAAGAATTGGATGGGAGTTGAGATGAATAGGGCTGGATACACCTCAAACTCATTCCTGAATGAAACATTGACTATGGAGGAAGTTCGGAAGGCAAAAACAAAAGCACCAGGAATACAGGAGCTTCCAAATGAAGTCTGAAAGTCTCCTCTATTCTGTCTGTTTCACCCCGTCAACTTGGTACAGATCCATCATTAAACCCAAAGTCATCAAAGAATGATCCAGGGTCCCATTAAATGACAGAGGCATCAGCCTTATTAGCAGTCTGCAGTTATACTCTGGCATCAGCCTTATTAGCAGTCTGCAGTTATAGTCTGGCATCAGCCTTATTAGCAGTCTGCAGTTATAGTCTGGCATCAGCCTTATTAGCAGTCTGCAGTTATACTCTGGTATCAGCCTTGTTAGCAGTCTGCAGTTATATTCTGGCATCAGCCTTATTAGCAGTCTGCAGTTATAGTCTGGCATCAGCCTTATTAGCAGTCTGCAGTTATAGTCTGGCATCAGCCTTATTAGCAGTCTGCAGTTATAGTCTGGCATCAGCCTTATTAGCAGTCTGCAGTTATAGTCTGGCATCAGCCTTATTAGCAGTCTGCAGTTATAGTCTGGCATCAGCCTTATTAGCAGTCTGCAGTTATAGTCTGGCATCAGCCTTATTAGCACAGTCTACAAGTTGTACTCTGGTATCTTAAACAACAGGTTGACTCAGTATTTGGAAATGTCAGGTTTCCTTGTAGACGAGCAGAACGGGTTTTGTTAAAACACGGCTGGTGTCGTGGAAATGACCACCATGGACACTCGAAGTCAATATTAAATGAATCATTCTTTATTAACAGCAAGCTGGAGAGGTCACAGTCAAACTTGGATGCATAAAGTACCCGTCTGAAGTGAGCTGCACTGGGGCAGTCCCTTATATACTGCTTACATAGGCATGGTTCATAGGGCTGGTTCCTGCATGTGACCTTAAAAGGTCTGAGGAGGGGGTCATGACCTTCTCCCCCTCATGTCTTTACCCAGCACCTACAGGAACCAATAATTATATGAGACAAGATGTACAATTCAAGGCTGTCTCCAGACTATACATTTTTCCTCCACATTCCCTACTTTTATCACTTCTATGATAATAATTGTTAAAAATGTATGAGATAGACACTTTCAAACCATTCTGGGTTATACAATCTAATTAGTATGGTGATACTATCATCATAATAAAGGTTATACTTCAATTAACGGGTCGGTAGTCATTTAGGCTGGTTATCTTAGTGTCCTTGGGCACGGGGACTATGGTGGTCTGCTTGAAACATGTTGGTATTACAGTCAGGGACATGTTGAAAATGTCGGTGAAGACACTTGCCAGTTGGTCAGCACATGCTCGGAGTACACGTCCTGGTAATCTGTCTGGCCCTCCGGCCTGGTGAATGTTGACCTGCTTAAAAGTCTTACTCACATCGGCTACGGAGAGCGTGATCACATAGTCATCCGGAACAGCTGGTGCTCTCATGCATGCTCCAGTGTTGCTTGCCTCGAAGCGAGCATACAGTGAGGGAAAAAAGTAGGCAGCTGGGACCATAGTCACCAAGAAAACAATTGGTAACACACTACGCCGTGAAGGACTGAAATCCTGCAGCGCCCGCAAGGTCCTCCTGCTCAAGAAATCACATATACAGGCCCGTCTGAAGTTTGCCAATGAACATCTGAATGATTCAGAGGAGAACTGGGTGAAAGTGTTGTGGTCAGATGAGACCAAAATGGAGCTCTTTGGCATCAACTCAACTCGCCGTGTTTGGAGGAGGAGGAATGCTGCCTATGACCCCAAGAACACCATCCCCACCGTCAAACATGGAGGTGGAAACATTATGCTTTGGGGGTGTTTTTCTGCTAAGGGGACAGGACAACTTCACCGCATCAAAGGGACGATGGACGGGGCCATGTACCGTCAAATCTTGGGTGAGAACCTCCTTCCCTCAGCCAGGGCATTGAAAATGGGTTGTGGATGGGTATTCTAGCATGACAATGACCCAAAACACACGGCCAAGGCGACAAAGGAGTGGCTCAAGAAGAAGAACATTAAGGTCCTGGAGTGGCCTAGGCAGTCTCCAGACCTTAATCCCATAGAAAATCTGTGGAGGGAGCTGAAGGTTCGAGTTGCCAAACGTCAGCCTCGAAACCTTAATGACTTGGAGAAGACCTGCAAAGAGGACTGGGACAAAATCCCTCCTGAGATGTGTGCAAACCTGGTGGCCAACTACAAGAAACATCTGACCTCTGTGATTGCCAACAAGGGTTTTGCCACCAAGTACTAAGTAATGTTTTGCAGAGGGGTCAAATACTTATTTCCCTCATTAAAATGCAAATCAATTTATAACATTTTTGACATGCGTTTTCTGGATTGTTTTGTTGTTATTCTGTCTCTCACTGTTCAAATAAACCTACCATTAAAAGTATAGACTGATCATGTCTTTGTCAGTGGGCAAACGTACAAAATCAGCAGGGGATCAAATACTTTTTTCCCTCACTGTAAAACAATAACAACTGGGCAGCTCGCGGCTGTGCTTCCCTTTGTAGTCTGTAATAGTTTTCAAGCCCTGCCACATCCGACGAGCGTCGGAGCCGGTGTAGTAGGATTCAATCTTAGTCCTGTATTGACTCTTTGCCTGTTTGATTGTTCGTCTGAGGGCATAGCGGGATTTCTTATAAGCGTCCGGGTTAGAGTCCCGCTCCTTGAAAGCGGCAGCTCTACCCTTTAGCTCAGTGCGGATGTTGCCTATAATCCATGGCTTCTGGTTGGGGGTATGTACGTACGGTCACTGTGGGGACGACGTCATCGATGCACTTATTGATGAAGCCAGTGACTGATGTGGTGTACTCCTCAATGCTATCTGAAGAATCCCGGAACATGTTCCAGTCTGTGCTAGCAAAACAGTCCTATAGCTTAGCATCTGCGTCATCTGACCACTTTTTTATTAACTGAGTCACTGGTGCTCCCTGCTTTAGTTTTTGCTTATAAGCAGGAATCAGGAGGATAGAGTTATGGTCAGATTTGCCAAATGGAGGGCGAGGGAGAGCTTTGTATGCGTCTCTGTGTGTGGAGTAAAGGTGGTCTAGAGTTTTTTTCTCTCTGGTTGCACATTTAACATGCTGGTAGAACGGATTTAAGTTTCCCTGCATTAAAGTCCCCGGCCACTAGGAGCACTGCCTCTGGATGAGCGTTTTCCTGTTTAGTTATGGCCTTATACAGCTCATTGAGTGCAATCTTAATGCCAGCATTGGTTTGTGGTGGTAAATAGACAGCTATGAAAAATATAGATGAAAACTCTCTTGGTAAATAGTGTATCTACAGCTTATCATAAGGTACTCTACCTCAGGCGAGTAAAACCTCGAGACTTCCTTAGTATTTGATTTTGTGCACAAGCTGTTGTTTACAAATATACACAGACCACCACCCCTTGTCTTACCGGAGTCAGCCGTTCTATCCTGCCGATGTAGTGTGTAGCCCGATAGCTGTATGTTGTCCATGTCGTCGTTCAGCCACGACTCGGTGAAACATAAGATATTACAGTTTTTTATGTCCCGTTGGTAGGATAAGTGTAATCGTAGGTCATCTAATTTATTTTCCAATGATTGAAGATTGGCTAATAGGATTGATGGAAGAGGCAGTTTACTCGCTCGCCGTCGGATCCTTACAAGGCACCCCGACCTACGTCCACAATATCTCCGTCTCTTTCTCCTGCGAATGACGGGGATTTGGGACTTGTCGGGTGTCTGTAGGATATCCTTCGCGGCCGCCTCGTTGAAGAAAAATTCTTTGTCCAATACGAGGTGAGTAATCGCTGTCCTGATATCCAGAAGCTCTTTTTGGTTATAAGAGACGATGACAGAAACATTATGTACAAAATAAATTACAAATAACGCGTAAAAACACACATAATAGTACAATTGGTTAGAGGGCTGTAAAACGGCAGCCATCTTCTCAGGCGCCAATATGTGTCAAATCCAGACTGTATGACAAATGATTACTTCTACCAATATTCTTAATACTAATTTCTAAGACAAATGTCAAAGAGAATAACAAGACTCTGGTGGAACCATTTTTTCAAATTGGCTTATAGGGCCCCATCATATCACCGCAGAGTTGCAGGGTCAGGGAGTCAGAGGGCTAATCCTTAGGGAGAAATCCCGACCATCCAAAATACCCAATCTGGTGAGATTTGTATTGAAGCAAGACAAAAACAAAACAACAACAGCAAAACACTTCCTTTTATAGGCTGGCATGTGAATAAAATCAATTTGCATATTTACCAAAGGGACCCAGGGGACTGGTAATTCCCCTTTGGACACATGACTCACATCGTGATTCATGCGTCCAAAAACACTACTGCCAGTTAAGTACAAAATGTGAATAACAAATCAAATTAAAATTACAACTCTTAATAACTCCATAAGGAAATAATTGTATCCCATAAGGTAATAGTAAAATAGACTAGAACCTTACTTAATTTGGGAGCTCCCTTAACAGCTGGATCCGGGTACCTTTATACTGTATAGTACACAGTCTCAATAACTACTCTCCTAAGGCACCTGCCTCAGGAAGCCTTTCAAAGGCAGAGATACAGAACCATTGGTAAACATGTCAAAATAAACTTGGTAGCGGACATTCCATCAGTCCTGGAAGAAAGAAAATAAACATGTACTTAGATTTCACTATGCTATTTTAATCAGTCCTAAAAATTCTTAATCTTAATCGCGCTTACTGCATCTTGGGCAGGAAATCTTGATAAAACCCTGCGTATACAGAATCATACGTCAGACACATCAGATGATACAGTGTCCTGTCAAGCGGAATAAGCACCTTCTAAAGTAAACAATCCCAGAGACCCTTTCTTGCAATCTTATCATTTTTACCTGTTGCATTGACATATGTCCTTGTGACATCAACTAGTTAAAATATGTAACCAGTTGTTTAACAAATCTGATAGGACCTTCAAAAAGTTGGTGCTGGCTTATCAGCTCAATATTCGGTACTAAAAACATTTACTTGGATCTACTTCAATTCTGGACACAGTTCCACTTAACGGAAACAGATTATTGTTTTAGATTACATTAGCTCCTTGCTTAAATCACTGGTGCTACCCAAATTATAGAATTGAGTAATAATAATTGGAAATTGTCAAAAATGTATCTTATTCAATTATTCATACCTCTGTCCCAAATGTCCCACTGTGTCCCTTACAGCCTGTTTGAGTTCAGAGAGTACTGGCGGCCTATCTATTTGTCCTCAGGAAGCTTATCTCTAACCCAAACACCAGATGGCAGCCTAATATAATGTCCCTCTGTTCGTCATGTGACCTTGTATAGAAACCTCAGCATCTTCAAATTACTAAAATACTGCATTATTAGAGTGCTATCTGAAAGCAACTAATATCGCCATTCATTTTATTACTTTCGCTAGTCTCCATATCTGTTTCCCTCAACTAGGACTCTCCCTTCTTCCTAATAGGAAGACCTTCTCAATCACTACTGCTAATACACACGGATCACTCTCAAACAATGTTCTGCTTTTACCCCTATTGTAAGGTTTAAAAACAAAACATACATGATGTAATTGTAACGCCAAGGTAGTGGGTTCGATCCCCGGGACCACCCATATACAAAAAATGTATGCACGCATAACTGTAAGTCGCTTTGGATAAAAGCGTCTGCTAAATGGCATATTATTATTTATTTTATTATTATGATAACCTTTTCCATATTGGAAGGCATTGTTTTAATTTTAGTCTACCCTAATAATGTTACTCTATATATTTATTACCAATTTCTGTTGGATATTCACTTTCTGCTTCACACTTATTAAATGTCTAATATTTTAAGATTAACATGTAATGTGGCGAATTTATAAAATACATCGGCCAATTCAGAAGGAAAAATATCAACTTTCTGCGATCAACATGTATTAAAACTGGGCTGGCACTGACTATCAGTTCCCTGTAGATGGCGTGCTCTGTCCATAATAATCTATCGAGCAAGTTAAACTCTAGTAACCCATTATACATTCATACATTGGTACTTTATCAAATTTAGTAACCCAATATACTATTCATTTCTCTTAATACTTTTTACACCACTTACGTACGTCTACATGGGCAAGTTGTATATTATTATTATTTTTCCCATGGTTACTTCATCAAAGCTTTCGACTCTGTCAACCACCGCATTCTTATTGGCAGACTAAATAGCCTTGGTTTCTCAAATGACTGCCTCGCCTGGTTCACCAACTACTTCTCAGATAGAGTTCAATGTGTCAAATCGGAGGGCCTGTTGTCTGGACCTATGGCAGTCTCTATGGGGGTGCCACAGGGTTCAATTCTTGGGCCGACTCTTTTCTCCGCGTATATCAATGATGTCGCTCTTGCTGCTGGTGACACTCAGATCCACCTCTACGCAGACGACACCATTTTGTATACATCTGGCCCTTCATTGGACACTGTGTTAACAAACCTCCAAACGAGCTTCAATGCCATACAACACTCCTTCAGTAGCCTCCAACTGCTCTTAAACACTAGTAAAACTAAATGCATGCTCTTCAATCGAACGCTGCTGGCACCCGCCCACCCGACTAGAATCACTACTCTCGACGGGTCTGACCTAGAGTATGTGGACAACTACAAATACCTAGGTGTCTGGTTAGACTGTAAACTCTCCTTCCAGACTCACATTAAGCATCTCCAATCCAAAGTAAATCTAGAATCGGTTTCCTATTTCGCCTCCTTCACTCATGCTGCCAAACATGCCCTCGTAAAACGGACTATCCTACCGATCCTTGACTTCGGCGATGTCATTTACAAAATAGCCTCCAACACTCTACTCAGCAAATTGGATGTAGTCTATCACAGTGCCATCCGTTTTGTCTCCAAAGCCCCATATACTACCCACCACTGTGACCTGTACGCTCTTGTTGGCTGGTCCTCACTACATATTCGTTGCCAAACCCACTGGCTCCAGGCCATCTATAAATCACTTCTAGGCAAATCCCCGCCTTATCTTTGCTCATTGGTCACCATAGCAACACCCACCCATAGTATGCGCTCCAGCAGGTATATCTCACTGGTCATCCCCAAAGCCAACACCTCCTTTGGCCGCCATTCCTTCCAGTTCTCTGCTGCCAATGACTGGAACAAATTGCAAAAATCTCTGAAGCTGGAGACTCTTATCTCCCTCACTAACTTTAAGCATCAGATGTCAGAGCACCTTACCGATCACTGCACCTGTACACAGCTCATCTGAAATTAGCCCGCCCAACTACCTCATCCCTATATTGTTATTTATTTTGCTCTTTTGCACCCCAGTATCTCTATTTGCACATCATCTATCATTCCAGTGTTAATACTAATTGTAATTATTTTGCACTATAGCCTATTTATTGCCTTACCTCCATAACTTGCTACATTTGCACACACTGTATATATATATTTTCTGTTGTATTTTTGACTTTATGTTTTGTTTTACCCCATATGTAACTCTGTGTTGTTGTTTTTATCGCACTGCTTTGCTTTATCTTGGCCAGGTCGCAGTTGTAAATGAGAACTTGTTCTCAACTGGCTTACCTGGTTAAATAAAGGTTAAATATATATATATTTTTTAAATCTCTAGTAACCCATTATACACAGAATCCTCCTTTACCCTAGTGTTCTATTCATACAGGGGTTTAAATATTTACACTAGTGTTCTCTTTTACAGCATATTTGGGAATAGTACTTTCTCCTTTCATGTCTCACATACAGAATCCCTATATAACGTTATAAATCAACATAAATGCCTACAGACAATTGTCAGTGGGGCTTAGATATTCACATCCACACCACTCCATGTGCATCTTCAACGATTCCTAAATGCCTAAAATAACAATAACACCTCGTGCTATTATCAGTGGTTCAGACCACGTAGACTTTTCTGTTGTTACATCCTATGCATCTTCAACAGTTCTTGCCGCTACTTCCTATACATATAATAATAATATAATAATAATATGCCATTTAGCAGACGCTTTTATCCAAAGCGACTTACAGTCATGCGTGCATACATTTTTGTGTATGGGTGGTCCCGGGGATCGAACCCACTACCTTGGCGTTACAAGCGCCGTGCTCTACCAGCTGAGCTACAGAGGACCACATATAAAACACCCCGTGCTCAATAACACCTCGTAGTCCCAGATTACGATGGCCGGTGGTGGACGGAACCCCTAGATAACGTTATAGATTGACACACTCAGCTCACACAGAACTGGTTTGGTATTCATTCAGACACGCACTCTCTCACCTTTCACACCGAAACTAGTCCCCTGACAGCTCTCATTCACTCCTTACTTAATAGTAATAATAATACTTATCTAAATTTCAATCCTCTTATTATCCAAATTTCAATCAGCTTATTGTCCAAATTTTAGTCGTCTTTTCCACACTCACACAACTCTCACATCCATTCACGGTACTAAACTATTCCCAAACAGTACAGACCACGTAGACTTTTCTATTCCCAAACTCAGTAATCTGCCTTTTTACTCTCTGTGCATCTTCAACGATTCTCTTGTCGTTACTTCCTTTTGTATTTTGATTTGTTGAACACTTTTTGGTTACTACATGATTCCATATGTGTTATTTCATAGTTTTGATGTCTTCACTATTATTCTACAATGTAGAAAATAGTAAAATTAAAGAAAAACCCTTGAATGAGTAGGTGTTCTAAAACTTGTAGGTGACCAAATACTTATTTTCCACCATAATTAGCAAATAAATTCATTAAAAATCCTACAATGTGATTTTCTGGATTTTTTTTTCTCATTTTGTCTGTCATAGTTGACGTGTACCTATGATGAATATTACAGGCCTCTCTCATCTTTTTAAGTGGGAGAACTTGCACAATTGGTGGCTGACTAAATACTTTTTTTCCCCACTGTATTGGTAGATGGGTAAAAATAAAAGCAGACATTGAATATCCCTTTGAATATGGTGAAGTTATTAGTTACACTTTGGATGGTGTATCAATACACCCAGTCACTACAAAGATACAGGCGTCCTTCCTAACTCAGTTGCCGGAGAGGAAGGAAACCGCTCAGGGATTTCATCATTAGGCCAATGGTGACTTTAAAACCGTTACAGAGTTTAATGGCTGTGATAGGAGAAAACTGAGGATGGATCAACAACATTGTAGTTACTCCACAATACTAACCTAATTGATAGAGTGAAAAGAAGGAAGCCTGTACAGAATAAAAAATATTCCAAAAAATGCAACAAGGCACTAAAGGAATACTGCATGAAATGTGGGAAAGCAATTAACTTTTAGTCCTGAATACAAAGTGTTATGTTTGGGGCAAATCCAATATAACACATTACTGAGTACAACTCTCCATATTTTCAAGCACAGTGGTGGCTGCATCATGTTATGGGTATGCTTGTAATCATTAAGGACTACGGAGTTTTTCAGGATAAAAAAAAAACGGAATGGAGCTACGCACAGGCAGAATCCCAGAGGAAAACCTGGTCAGTCTGCTTTCCAACAGACACTGGGAGATTAATTCACCTTTCAACAGGACAATAACCTAAAACAGAAACCAAATATACACTGGAGTTGCTCACCAAGACGACATTGAATGTTCCTGAGTGGCCTAGATACAGTTTTGACTTAAATCGGCTTGAAAATCTACGGCAAGACTTGAAAATGGCTGTCTAGCAATGATCAACAACTAACTTGACAGAGCTTGAAGAATAAAAAAAAAAGTGTGCAAATATTGTACAATCCAGGTGTGGAAAGCTCTTAGAGACTTACCCAGAAAGACTCACAGCTGTAATCGCTGCCAAAGGTGATTCTAAGATGTATTGACTCAGGGGGTTGAATAGTGTTTTATTACAGAGTATTTTGTGTAGATCGTTGATAGAAAATGACAATTAAATCTATTTTAATCCCACTTTGTAAAAGTCAAGGGAAGTGAATACTTTCTGAAGGCACAATACATGATGTAACTGAAGCCAGTCCTCTGTCCCAGGCCTAACCCTAACCTCTGACCCCTAACTGACCTCTGTCCCAGTAGGCGTGTCACCCAGCTGATCTGCTGCCGTAGAGAGTTCCAGAACACTCCAGAGGAGGACGACGAGACCTCAACCACCCGCCCTGATCTCCACCCCGATCTCCACCCTGATCTCCACCCCGATCTCCACCCCGACCTCCACCCCGACCTCCACCCCGACCTCCACCTCCACCGTGACCCCCCCAGCTCCATGGCTGGCTCCCCCCTCAGCATTCGGAGGGCTATGGGGGACCTGGCAGGGCCCAGCTACACCCTGTATCAGCCTCCTGTAGGCCTCCCAGCCGGGTACAGCCAGCCTACCCCGTTCCCCAGTCAGGCTTATGGCTCCTGGCTTCACCCCAGCTACACCAGCGTCTGGTCTGGCCCTGGACCTGCTTACCCCAGCAGCCTGCCCTCCTGCCTCACCCCCCCAGACTACCCCAGCTACCCAGGGGAGAGCTGCTACTCCCAGGGAAGGTCCCTGTCCCTCCCCCCCCCTACCGGGCCGATACAGCCCTAGTATGAGCAGCCTGGAGCAGCCCCAGTCCCTTCACTCCATCCCACCCTCAGCAGGCCTCTACCACAACACTCTGACCCCAAACTACTGCTGCACCCAGTGCCCTGTGGAGGGCGTCAACATTGGCCCCTACCACAGCCCCCGGCCCGTCGCTGGTTACCGCCTACCCTACAGGCCCATGTGTGAGTACTAGTCTGCGTCCCAAATAGCACCATATTCCCTTTATAGTGCACTACTTTAGACCAGGGTGGCACCATATTCCCTTTATAGTGCACTACTTTAGACCAGAGCAAAGTGAATAGGGTGCCATTTGGGAAGCAGACCTAACTGTTGTCTAATGAGAAGAAGCTGGGAAAGGGTTAATAATGCTTCTAATTCATAAAATGAAAAAATTTTTTATTTAAACTGGGAAAACAAGGAATTTAAAAATCTTCCAAGAAAAAACTAAAACCCGGAGTTTTTAAAAGGGCCAATTTTACCAAAACCCTGAAAAAATGTTCCAAGATTTTCTAAAAAATTCCCTTAAAAAACAAAAAACCCCCGTTTTTAACTCCCTGCTAGTCTAAAAAATTTTCCCGTTTTCCCCATCCCCCGGCCCCCAAAAAAATGTTCCTTTAAAATCGGAAACCCCCGGGCCCCCGGGTTCCGTTTTTAACTGGGGCCCGCGGCAAAACCCTTCCCAAGTTTTCTCAGGCCTTGGCCCTGGCAAAAAGTTTCCAGTTTTCCGGAAACCCCCCCCAGAAAAATGCCCGTAAAAACCCGGGAACCCCCGCAAAGGGGAAAATGTTTCCAAAAATTTTTCTCCCTGGGAAAAGCCCCAAGTTTTTTAACACGGAACCCCCCCCTCTAAAATTTTTAAAAATTTAAAAGGCCTCTAACAAAATCTTCCAAAATTTAACCAGGCCGTAGGTAAAAAAATGCCCCTAAAACCCCGGGAAACCTGCGGGTTTAAAAAGCTTCCAAAAAACATGGAACCTGCTCAAGCCCAAAATTTTTAAGAATTTAAACGGGGGAACCTTCTTAAAAATCCCTTTTTAGAAAAACAGGAATTCCCTAAGCAAAATTTTGTTTAAAGTTTTTTTAAATTAAGTTTAATTTTAAAATGTTTTTAAGTTTTTTAAATCGGAACCCAAATTTAAAATTTTTAAGTTTTTAAAAGGCCCCTTGGAAAAAATTGCTTCCGTTTTAATCGGAAACTCTCTTTTCTAAAAGCCGGTTTTTAAAATCGAACGCTTTTTCAAATTTTTGGTTAAAAAATTTAAAAAAGGCCTTTGACTAAAAGCTTTTTTTTTAAAACATCAGAACCCTGAATTTTAAAAAAATGTTTCAAAATTTCTAAAAACCCCGGGAAGTTTTTAAAAATTTAAAATTTTTAAAACTCAAACCTTTTGATCTAAAAGTCAATATTTACATAGGCCTGTGATCAAAAAATGAAAAATATTCTTCGGAAACCTTTTTAATCTAAAAGCTTCCGTTTTTAAACATAGCCTGTTCTTAAAAAAGCCCCGAAAAAAAACGGAAAACTTGAGTCAAAATTTCCGTTTTAAACCCGGAATCTATCTAAAAGCTTCCAAAATTTTAACATGGGCCCTGTGATCAAAAAGTTCCCAAGTTTTTAAAATCAAAACCTGTTGATAAAAAGTTTCAAGTTTTTAACTCAAACCTGTGACAAAAATCTCCAAGTTTTTAAACTCAAAACCTGGGGTTTTAAAGCTTCCGTTTTTAAAACATGGGGTTTTTGTAAATCTAAAAGTTTTCCGATTTTAACACAGGCCGGGAAATCAAAAGTTTTCCGTTTTTCTCAAACCTGTGATCAAAAATTTTCCAAGTATTTACCGGGGAAAACCGTGAATCAAAATCTTCCAAAAATTTTAACCGGGCCTGTGGGGGGTCTAAATGTTAAGATTTTAAATCAAACCTGCGGGTCAAAAATGTTCCAAAATTAAATCAATGTGGGGGAAAAATGCCCAAAATTTTAACACAAAAAACCTTGCAGCAAAGCCCAAATTTAAAAATTGGGGCCTGTAAAAGCAAAATGCTTCCAAAATTTTTAAATAAAAATCTAAATCAAAATGATTCCAAAATTAACATCAAACCTGTCAATTTTAAAATTTTCCCAAATTTTAAATAGGCCTGCTGATCTAAATTCCCGTTTTTTAGGCCTTGCGTTAAAAAGTTTTTTTTAACCAAAATGCGATTAAAATGTTAAAAAAAACTCCCCCCCTTCAAAATTTGATTTTCTCGGGAACCCTCTGGTAAAAAAATGCCCCCAAAATTTTTAACTCGGTGCGGGAAAAGTTAAATGCTTTGGGAAAAATTTTTTTTTCAAACCCTATTAAAATTTCCCAAATTTTCATAGGCCTCTGAGTTTTTAAAATGTTCCTAGTATTTCATCGGAATGCTATCAAAATGCCCCTTTTTTAACCAAATTTTGGGAAAAAAATCTCAGATTTTAAATAAAACCCTGCTGAGTTTTGCCCCAAGTTTTTAAAAGGAAAGGGAAAATTAAAATTTTTAAAATTTCATCAAACCCGGCCCAAGTTAAAATTTCCAGATTTTTAAACATCAAACCCCAAATTAAAAATATAAACTTTTTAACATCAAACTCGAAATTTTTCAAAATCCCAAATATTAAACAGGAATTAAAGTCTAAAATTTAAATTTTAAAAATCAAACTGCTATTAATTCCGATTTTAACTAAAACCCTTACAAAATGTTCCAAAATTAAAACTCGGGGAATTTTAAATCAAAAATGCTTCCAAAAATTTAAATAAACCCAGAAAATCTTCCAAGTTATTTCACGGAAACTGTGAAGTCTAAAATGTTCCAAAAATTTTTAAATCAGGAACCTGCCTTTTTAAGTTTAAAATGGCTTTCAAAAGTTAAATTTAAACATCAGGAACCTCCAATTAAAAAATGTTTCCCCAAGATTTTTAAAATCAGGCCCTGCTGAAGTCAAAATGCTTCCAAATTTAACATGGGAAACCTGTGAGTCAAAAATGTTTCCCAAATATTAAACAAACTCGGAAAAGGAAAAAAAAAATGCGGTCAAAATGCTTCCAAAAATTTTTAACATCGGGAAACCTGCTGAAGTCTAAATGCTTCCAGATTAACTCGGGAACCTGCTGAGTCTAAATGCTTCCAAGATATTTAAACGGAAACCTGCTGAGCAAAAATGTTTCCCAAAGATTTAAACGGGAACCTGCTAGCAAAATTGTTTCCCAAATTTTTAACTCGGGAAACCGCTGCAAGTTAAAATGCTTCCAAGATATTAACATCAAAAACCTGCTAGTCAAAAATGCCCAAGATATTTAAATAGGAACCTGTGAGTCTAAAAATCTTCAAGATTTTTAACATCGGGAACTGCTGATTTAAAAAAAAGCTTCCAAGATTTTAACATAGGAACCTGCTGAAGTCTAAAAGTTCCCAAGATATTTAACATCGGGAAACCCTGGGAATTTTAAAATTTAAATAAACTCGGAAAATTTCGATTAAAAAAGGGCTTCCAAGAATTTAATAAACCGCTCCCCAAGTCAAAAATGCTTCAAGATTTTTAACTTGGGAAACCGCTGAGTTTTTAAAATGTTTCCAAATTTTTAACATCAGGAAAACCTGCTGAGTCTAAAAAGTTCCAAGATTTTTAAACTCGGGAAACCTGCTGAGCTAAAATGTTCCAAGAAATTTTAACATCAGGAACCTTGCAAGTCAAAAAGCTTCCAAGATATTTAACTCAGGAACCTGCTGAAATCTAAAATGCTTCCAAGATATTTAACATCGGAAACCCTTGCAATTCTAAAAATTTCAAATTTTCATCGGAATGCTTTAAATTTCCAAAAATTTTACCAAAACCCTCAGTTTAAAAATGTTTCCCAAAATTTTTAAAATTTTAGGAACCTGCTGAGTCTAAAATGTTTCCAAAATATTTAACATCAGGAACCTGCTGAGTAAAAATGTTCCAGATATTTAACACAGGACCTGCATCAAAAATGCTTTTTTTACCCCAAAACCGGTGTCAAAACAGTTGACTAAGGGGATATTTTTTTGAGGCCGGGGGCCCACGGGATTAAAAAACAAATTTTTTAATTATTTCAGTCACCATAAACCTTTTACCCCAAAAATAAAACCCCTTTTTCTTCTTAAAATATTTTAACCCTTTAATCTTTTGAATTTTTGCCCCCATCGGCAAACCCGAAGGGCAGGGATCATAAACTAGACCAGCCACTGGCCGTTTATTTATTGGGGGATGGTCGGGGGGCCGGAAATAATCAAATAAATTTTTGACTGCAAAAAGACCGCAAGAAGCCCAAAAAGATAGAATGTTTTACAAAAATATAATCTTTCAAACCTTTCTTAATTTTTATACATACGTGTCTCTTGTTTGCGGGGAAATTATAACACTTGGAGCTGGTTTCCCGGTGTCCAAAAGACAGGCCCCAGTTGGGAAAAACCGGGTTTTCTTTTTGGGGGGCTATAGGCTATAGGATAGAAACCGTTCTATAGGTATAGGCTAAAAACCCTGCTATAGGCTATAGATAAAAAAACCCGGTATGGCTTAGGTTTACGGTGGCTAAAAACCGCACCTAATCTATGCACCTTTTTAAAGGTTTTTTTGAAAACAAATCTCAAAAAAACCAAAAAATAAAAACCCTGAAAAAAAATTAAGAGAGGCCCTTTTTGAAAATTAAACTCAGGGACAAAGAGCCCAACTTTTGGGAAGCACCTTAATTTTCATGGAAGGGCCCCTGGGGTTTCATCGTTAATTTTGGGGGAGGAGCAGCTCTCAATGGTGTTGGCATGGAGCGCTCTCAACTGGGGTTTTGGGATGGGAGGCTCTCACTGGGGTTTTCTGGAGCAGCTCTCACTGGTGTTGGCATGGAGACCTCAACTGGTTGTTGATGGAGCCGTCTCAAAATGGTGTTGGCATGGGCCTCTCAACTGGTGTTGGATGGACAGTCTCAACTGGGTTGCAGGACGCTCTCAAAATGGTTTTGCATGGAGCAGCTTCAACTGGGTTGGCATGGAGAGCTCTCAACTGGTGTCTGGAGCAGCTCCAAACCCGGTTTTTGCATGGAGCACTCTCAACTGGTGTTGGCATGGAGACTTAACGGGGTTTTTCAGGGGCAGCTCTCAAAATGGTGTTGCATGGGAGCTTCAACTGGGGTTGGCATGGGCAGCTCTCAATGGTTTGCATGGAGCACTCTCAATGGGTTTGGGATGGGACTCTCAACTGGTTGTTGCAGGGCACTCCAACTGGTGTTGGCTGGACAGTTAATGGGTTGGCATGGAGAGCTCTCAAAATGGTGTTGGCATGGAGCAGTCTCAATGGTTTGGGATGGAGCAGCTCCAACTGGTGTTGGCATGGGGCACTCTAAGGTGTTGCATGGACAGCTCTCAAAAAGTGTTGCATGGAGCCTCTCAAATGGTGTTTGGGATGGGCAGCTCTCAAATGGTGTTTGGGATGGGGGCCCCTCAATGGTTTCATGGAGCAGCTCTAATGGTGTTGGCTGGGCAGCCTTTAAAATGGGTTGCATGGAGCGCTCCAACTGGGGTTGCTGGAGCACTCTCAACGGTTTTTGCATGGGGCAGCTCTAACTGGTTTTTGCTGGAACTCTCAACTGGTGTTGGCATGGAGACTTCAAATGGGGTTTTGGGTGGGGCAGCTCTAAGGTTGTTGCATGGAGCGCTTAATGGTTGTTTTCATGGAGCACTCTAACGGTGTTGGCTGGAAGCAGCTCCCCCAACTGGTGTTGCATGAGCAGCTCTCAATGGTTGTTGCAGCAGCCCCAAATGGGGTTTTTGCAGGGAGCAGCCCAAAGATGACATTCCTGGGTGGAAAAAAACCCTTTTTTTGTTCTAGAAGCCTAAAAAAAATGGGTTGCAACCAGTTAAAAAGTTGTTGAAAGAGAGCTATTTTTTTTCAAATTTTGCAGGGTTTTAAGGGGGTTTTAAAAGGGTTCCTTTAAAAGGCAACGGGGGGGCAAGGGTATGGCCCCCCCCAGGGGAAATGAAAATGGGGGCCGGGTAAGGACCCCTGGGGAAGGGGCCCTGCGGCCCCCCCATGGGGGCCCGGTGGGCCCCCCGGGGGGGGGCCCAAGGCCCACCCACTGGGGAGCCGGGGCCCTGCAGGCCCACCCACTGGGGGGCCCGGCCCTGAAGGCCCACCCAAAAGGGGAGCCGGCCCCACAGGCCCACCCACTGGGAGCCGGGCCCTGACAGCCCACCCCTGGGACCGGCCCCCGACAACCCCCCCACTGGGGAGCCGGGCCCTGACAGCCCCCCACGGGGGGGCCGGGGGCCCCCCCGGCCCACCCAGGGGAGCCCCGGGCCCCGACACCCAACAGAGAGTGGTTTAAGCATTGTTGTGGGCTTAGACCCTCACATTTTCATGGGGGAAAAAAAAAATTTTTTACCACCAAATTTTGAAAATTCTCCCCCCTTAAAAAATTTAGAGAGGGCCTTAAATTTTCATCATAGGTACCTCAACATGACAGACAAATTGAGATTTTTTTTTTCCGAAAAACACATTTTAGGATTTTTTTTGAATTTTTTTGCAAATTATGGGGGAAAATAAGTATTTGGTTTCCTACAAAAAAGCAAGATTTCGGCTCTCACAGATGTAACTTTTCTTTTAAAAGGGTCCTCTGTCCTCCCCGTTCCTGTTAAAGGCCCTTTTGAATTGATCGTAAAAAGACACCTGTCCCCAACCCAAAGTCAACTCCAAAATCCAGGTAGTGTGTGTAAGTCGTACGTTATCATGTGTGTGTATGCTGTGTCTGTTTTGTTTTTTTTGTTTACAGTCCCCGCGTTCCTAGGGGGATTTTGTTGTTTTTTAAATCTGATTTTTCTGCTTGCATCAGTTTTCTTTATGTAATAAATTCCATTTTGTCAGGCTCTATGTATATGTGAAATTTCCCTTTGTTCTGGACTTGGGGACTGTGAAGAGACCTTGGGGCATTCGTGGTGTAGCATGGGGTCTGAGCTATTGCTAGTCGTTTTTAAACAGACAGCTCGGTGCTTTCAACAGTCAAACCTCTCACAAATTTTAAATAGGGATGAAGTCAATTCTCCTCCACTTTTAGCCCGGAGAGATTTAATGCATTTTATAAAGTTTGCTCTCTGGTACATCAAGGGGCCGCCTGTTGCCCTGTTTAAATCAATTTTTAACACATGCCCGATACAAAAAGGGTAGACCTTACAGTGAAATCTTTTTAACAAGCCCTTAACCAACAATGCAGTTTTTTTGAAAAATAAATGTTAATAAAAAATGATAAGTTAAAAATAAAAAACAAAAAATAAAGTAAAAAAACAGTTACGGCTATAAAGGAATACTGGGACAGAGGGCTATATACAGGGATATCAGGGGGGGGACCCGGGACAGAGCAAAATACAGGCTATATACAGGGGGGGGTAGGTTTTCAGATAAATGGTTCCGGGGGGGGGGCGGTACGAGGTATTGGGGGGGGGTCCCAAAAATTTACTGGTGTAGGTAAGAGTTTTTTTTTTAAAGGTGAAAATGCAAGAAATAAAAGAGGGGAGCAGCACTAAAGAGGGGGGTGGGGGTGGGGGGAGAAATGCAAAAAGTCGGGGGCCCTTTGATTAGCTGTTCAAGTCTTTGGCTTGGGGGGTAGAAGTGTTAAAAGAAAAAGGGGGTTTAAATTTTTTTGGACCCCCCCTAAAAAAAACCTTTTTTGGCGGGGTCTTTTGGGACCCGCCACCCACTAGAATCACTACTCTCGACGGGTCTGACCTAGAGTATGTGGACAACTACAAATACCTAGGTGTCTGGTTAGACTGTAAACTCTCCTTCCAGACTCACATTAAGCATCTCCAATCCAAAGTAAATCTAGAATCGGTTTCCTATTTCGCCTCCTTCACTCATGCTGCCAAACATGCCCTCGTAAAACGGACTATCCTACCGATCCTTGACTTCGGCGATGTCATTTACAAAATAGCCTCCAACACTCTACTCAGCAAATTGGATGTAGTCTATCACAGTGCCATCCGTTTTGTCTCCAAAGCCCCATATACTACCCACCACTGTGACCTGTACGCTCTTGTTGGCTGGTCCTCACTACATATCGTTGCCAAACCCACTGGCTCCAGGCCATCTATAAATCACTTCTAGGCAAATCCCCGCCTTATCTTTGCTCATTGGTCACCATAGCAACACCCACCCATAGTATGCGCTCCAGCAGGTATATCTCACTGGTCATCCCCCAAAGCCAACACCTCCTTTGGCCGCCATTCCTTCCAGTTCTCTGCTGCCAATGACTGGAACAAATTGCAAAAATCTCTGAAGCTGGAGACTCTTATCTCCCTCACTAACTTTAAGCATCAGATGTCAGAGCACCTTACCGATCACTGCACCTGTACACAGCTCATCTGAAATTAGCCCGCCCAACTACCTCATCCCTATATTGTTATTTATTTTGCTCTTTTGCACCCCAGTATCTCTATTTGCACATCATCTATCATTCCAGTGTTAATACTAATTGTAATTATTTTGCACTATAGCCTATTTATTGCCTTACCCTCCATAACTTGCTACATTTGCACACACTGTATATATATATTTTCTGTTGTATTTTTGACTTTATGTTTTGTTTTACCCCATATGTAACTCTGTGTTGTTTGTTTTTATCGCACTGCTTTGCTTTATCTTGGCCAGGTCGCAGTTGTAAATGAGAACTTGTTCTCAACTGGCTTACCTGGTTAAATAAAGGTTAATATATATATATTTTTTAAATCTCTAGTAACCCATTATACACAGAATCCTCCTTTACCCTAGTGTTTCTATTCATACAGGGGTTTAAATATTTACACTAGTGTTCTCTTTTACAGCATATTTGGGAATAGTACTTTCTCCTTTCATGTCTCACATACAGAATCCCTATATAACGTTATAAATCAACATAAATGCCTACAGACAATTGTCAGTGGGGCTTAGATATTCACATCCACACCACTCCATGTGCATCTTCAACGATTCCTAAATGCCTAAAATAACAATAACACCTCGTGCTATTATCAGTGGTTCAGACCACGTAGACTTTTCTGTTGTTACATCCTATGCATCTTCAACAGTTCTTGCCGCTACTTCCTATACATATAATAATAATATAATAATAATATGCCATTTAGCAGACGCTTTTATCCAAAGCGACTTACAGTCATGCGTGCATACATTTTTGTGTATGGGTGGTCCCGGGGATCGAACCCACTACCTTGGCGTTACAAGCGCCGTGCTCTACCAGCTGAGCTACAGAGGACCACATATAAAACACCCCGTGCTCAATAACACCTCGTAGTCCCAGATTACGATGGCCGGTGGTGGACGGAACCCCTAGATAACGTTATAGATTGACACACTCAGCTCACACAGAACTGGTTTGGTATTCATTCAGACACGCACTCTCTCACCTTTCACACCGAAACTAGTCCCCTGACAGCTCTCATTCACTCCTTACTTAATAGTAATAATAATACTTATCTAAATTTCAATCCTCTTATTATCCAAATTTCAATCAGCTTATTGTCCAAATTTTAGTCGTCTTTTCCACACTCACACAACTCTCACATCCATTCACGGTACTAAACTATTCCCAAACAGTACAGACCACGTAGACTTTTCTATTCCCAAACTCAGTAATCTGCCTTTTACTCTCTGTGCATCTTCAACGATTCTCTTGTCGTTACTTCCTTTTGTATTTTGATTTGTTGAACACTTTTTGGTTACTACATGATTCCATATGTGTTATTTCATAGTTTTGATGTCTTCACTATTATTCTACAATGTAGAAAATAGTAAAATTAAAGAAAAAACCCTTGAATGAGTAGGTGTTCTAAAACTTGTAGGTGACCAAATACTTATTTTCCACCATAATTAGCAAATAAATTCATTAAAAATCCTACAATGTGATTTTCTGGATTTTTTTTTCTCATTTTGTCTGTCATAGTTGACGTGTACCTATGATGAATATTACAGGCCTCTCTCATCTTTTTAAGTGGGAGAACTTGCACAATTGGTGGCTGACTAAATACTTTTTTTCCCCACTGTATTGGTAGATGGGTAAAAATAAAAGCAGACATTGAATATCCCTTTGAATATGGTGAAGTTATTAGTTACACTTTGGATGGTGTATCAATACACCCAGTCACTACAAAGATACAGGCGTCCTTCCTAACTCAGTTGCCGGAGAGGAAGGAAACCGCTCAGGGATTTCATCATTAGGCCAATGGTGACTTTAAAACCGTTACAGAGTTTAATGGCTGTGATAGGAGAAAACTGAGGATGGATCAACAACATTGTAGTTACTCCACAATACTAACCTAATTGATAGAGTGAAAAGAAGGAAGCCTGTACAGAATAAAAAATATTCCAAAAAATGCAACAAGGCACTAAAGGAATACTGCATGAAATGTGGGAAAGCAATTAACTTTTAGTCCTGAATACAAAGTGTTATGTTTGGGGCAAATCCAATATAACACATTACTGAGTACAACTCTCCATATTTTCAAGCACAGTGGTGGCTGCATCATGTTATGGGTATGCTTGTAATCATTAAGGACTACGGAGTTTTTCAGGATAAAAAAAAAACGGAATGGAGCTACGCACAGGCAGAATCCCAGAGGAAAACCTGGTCAGTCTGCTTTCCAACAGACACTGGGAGATTAATTCACCTTTCAACAGGACAATAACCTAAAACAGAAACCAAATATACACTGGAGTTGCTCACCAAGACGACATTGAATGTTCCTGAGTGGCCTAGATACAGTTTTGACTTAAATCGGCTTGAAAATCTACGGCAAGACTTGAAAATGGCTGTCTAGCAATGATCAACAACTAACTTGACAGAGCTTGAAGAATAAAAAAAAAAGTGTGCAAATATTGTACAATCCAGGTGTGGAAAGCTCTTAGAGACTTACCCAGAAAGACTCACAGCTGTAATCGCTGCCAAAGGTGATTCTAAGATGTATTGACTCAGGGGGTTGAATAGTGTTTTATTACAGAGTATTTTGTGTAGATCGTTGATAGAAAATGACAATTAAATCTATTTTAATCCCACTTTGTAAAAGTCAAGGGAAGTGAATACTTTCTGAAGGCACAATACATGATGTAACTGAAGCCAGTCCTCTGTCCCAGGCCTAACCCTAACCTCTGACCCCTAACTGACCTCTGTCCCAGTAGGCGTGTCACCCAGCTGATCTGCTGCCGTAGAGAGTTCCAGAACACTCCAGAGGAGGACGACGAGACCTCAACCACCCGCCCTGATCTCCACCCCGATCTCCACCCTGATCTCCACCCCGATCTCCACCCCGACCTCCACCCCGACCTCCACCCCGACCTCCACCTCCACCGTGACCCCCCCCAGCTCCATGGCTGGCTCCCCCCTCAGCATTCGGAGGGCTATGGGGGACCTGGCAGGGCCCAGCTACACCCTGTATCAGCCTCCTGTAGGCCTCCCAGCCGGGTACAGCCAGCCTACCCCGTTCCCCAGTCAGGCTTATGGCTCCTGGCTTCACCCCAGCTACACCAGCGTCTGGTCTGGCCCTGGACCTGCTTACCCCAGCAGCCTGCCCTCCTGCCTCACCCCCCCAGACTACCCCAGCTACCCAGGGGAGAGCTGCTACTCCCAGGGAAGGTCCCTGTCCCTCCCCCCCCTACCGGGCCGATACAGCCCTAGTATGAGCAGCCTGGAGCAGCCCCAGTCCCTTCACTCCATCCCACCCTCAGCAGGCCTCTACCACAACACTCTGACCCCAAACTACTGCTGCACCCAGTGCCCTGTGGAGGGCGTCAACATTGGCCCCTACCACAGCCCCCGGCCCGTCGCTGGTTACCGCCTACCCTACAGGCCCATGTGTGAGTACTAGTCTGCGTCCCAAATAGCACCATATTCCCTTTATAGTGCACTACTTTAGACCAGGGTGGCACCATATTCCCTTTATAGTGCACTACTTTAGACCAGAGCAAAGTGAATAGGGTGCCATTTGGGAAGCAGACCTAACTGTTGTCTAATGAGAAGAAGCTGGGAAAGGGTTAATAATGACTTCTAATTCTGTTCAGTGGCTTATTTGTAGTTATTTTAGTCGACAACACAATACTATGGTGGACAAAGTTGTAATGGTTTTATGTTACTGACGAGGCTCATTCGTATCCCTGACATAAAGCCTGTTGTATCTAATCTGATGAGGCTCATTCGTATCCCTGACATAAAGCCTGTTGTATCTAATCTGACGAGGCTCATTCGTATCCCTGACATAAAGCCTGTTGTATCTAATCTGACAAGGCTCATTCGTATCCCTGACATAAAGCCTGTTGTATCTAATCTGACAAGGCTCATTCGTATCCCTGACATAAAGCCTGTTGTATCTAATCTGATGAGGCTCATTCATATCCCTGACATAAAGTCTGTTGTATCTAATCTGACAAGGCTCATTCGTATCCCTGACATAAAGCCTGTTGTATCTAATCTGACGAGGCTCATTCATATCCCTGACATAAAGCCTGTTGTATCTAATCTGACGAGGCTCATTCGTATCCCTGACATAAAGCCTGTTGTATCTAATCTGACAAGGCTCATTCGTATCCCTGACATAAAGCCTGTTGTATCTAATCTGACAAGGCTCATTCGTATCCCTGACATAAAGCCTGTTGTATCTAATCTGATGAGGCTCATTCATATCCCTGACATAAAGTCTGTTGTATCTAATCTGACAAGGCTCATTCGTATCCCTGACATAAAGTCTGTTGTATCTAATCTGACGAGGCTCATTCATATCCCTGACATAAAGCCTGTTGTATCTAATCTGACGAGGCTCATTCGTATCCCTGACATAAAGCCTGTTGTATCTAATCTGACGAGGCTCATTCGTATCCCTGACATAAAGCCTGTGTATCTAATCTGACAAGGCTCATTCGTATCCTGACATAAAGCCTGTTGTATCTAATCTGACAAGGCTCATTCGTATCCCTGACATAAAGCCTGTTGTATCTAATCTGACGAGGCTCATTCGTATCCCTGACATAAAGCCTGTTGTATCTAATCTGACAAGGCTCATTCGTATCCCTGACATAAAGCCTGTTGTATCTAATCTGACAAGGCTCATTCGTATCCCTGACATAAAGCCTGTTGTATCTAATCTGATGAGGCTCATTCATATCGCTGACATAAATCTTGTTGCATCTAATCTGGCATGTCATGGCAAGGCAGTTTAATTACCAGATTAAATGCTAAAATTATTCAATTTTATTTGAGTAGGGACAGATGCAATAACATTGACACAATGCAATTTACAACAGTAAAATGCATTGCAACATAACACGTTATCTTGCACAAATGTACAGTCCTCAGATAGAAAGACAGCAACATGACAATCCAGAAAATAAACTGAACAAATTAAATAAATACACATAGTGAGTGTACATAACATTATTAACACATTCATTCTGGTTACCACACCTTAACTAACTAAGCTGACATTTCTATAGCGTCCATGCCTATGGATAAATAACTATTAGGGTCCTTGTCTTAGGTATCCTCATTTGGCGACCCTACTTCAATAGGGTGTTGCTTAATGCACTCGTATAAATTGCAGATTACTTACACTGAGTGTATAAAACATTAAGAATACCTTCCTAATATTGAGTTTTGCCCTCAGAACAGCCTCAATTCGTCGGGGCATGGGGACTCTACAAGGTGTCGAAAGCGTTCCGCAGGGATGCTGGCCCATGTTGACTCCAATGCTTCCCACAGTTGTGTCAAGTTGCCTGGATGTTCTTTCAAAACTAAACTAATTATGTTTCCTTAGCACATGGCAGTGATGGTGCCTTATCGGTGATGGTGCCTTATCAGTGATGGTGCCTTATCGGTGATGGTGCCTTATCGGTGATGGTGCCTTATCAGTGATGGTGCCTTATCAGTGATGGTGCCTTATCAGCTTTTTGTCTGGAATTATCAGAGCTCTGTTTTAGAGTGATGCTATAGATTTGTTTACTGTGAGTTTCACCTGAGTCCATATTGTCATGAAGTAGGATATTTGTGAAATTATTGTGTGTAAAAACAAAAGTGCAGTATCAACGGGTAAACAGAGTCTAATTAACTTATAACAGCATGTTTATCAAACAGTCTAATTAACTTATAACAGCATGTTTATCAAACAGTCTAATTAACTTATAACAGCATGTTTATCAAACAGAGTCTAATTAACTTATAACAGCATGTTTATCAAACAGTCTAATTAACTTATAACAGCATGTTTATCAAACATAGTCTAATTAACTTATAACAGCATGTTTATCAAACAGTCTAATTAACTTATAACAGCATGTTTATCAAACAGAGTCTAAAATGCTTCCAAGATATTTAACATCAGGAACCTGCTGCAAGTCTAAAATGATTCCAACATATTTAACATCAGGAACCTGCTGCAAGTCTAAAATGCTTCCAAGATATTTAACATCAGGAACCTGCTGCAAGTCTAAAATGATTCCAACATATTTAACATCAGGAACCTGCTGCAAATCTAAAATGCTTCCAAGATATTTAACATCAGGAACCTGCTGAGTCTAAAATGCTTCCAAGATATTTAACATCAGGAACCTGCTGAGTCTAAAATGCTTCCAAGATATTTAACATCAGGAACCTGCTGAGTCTAAAATGCTTCCAATATATTTAACATCAGGAACCTGCTGAGTCTAAAATGCTTCCAAGATATTTAACATCAGGAACCTGCTGAGTCTAAAATGCTTCCAAGATATTTAACATCAGGAACCTGCTGCAAGTCTAAAATGCTTCCAAGATATTTAACATCAGGAACCTGCTGAGTCTAAAATGCTTCCAAGATATTTAACATCAGGAACCTGCTTTGTAAGTCATTAAATGCTTCCAAGATATTAACACCAGGAACCTGCTGAGTCTAAAATGCTTCCAAGATATTTAACATCAGGAACCTGCTGAGTCTTAAAATGCTTCCAAGATATTTAACATCAGGAACCTGCTGCGTCTAAATGCTTCCAATATATTTAACATCAGGAACCTGCTGCAAGTCTAAAATGCTTCCAAGATATTTAACATCAGGAACCTGCTGAGTCTAAAATGCTTCCAAGATACTTTACATCAGTGAACCTGCTGAGTCTAAAATGCTTCCAAGATATTTAACATCAGGAACCTGCCTGCAAGTCTAAAATGCTTCCAAGATATTTACATCAGGAACCTGCTGAGTCTAAAAAGCTTCCAAGATATTTAACATCAGGAACCTGCTGAGTCTAAAATGCTTCCAAGATATTTAACATCAGGAACCTGCTGAGTCTAAAATGCTTCCAAGATATTACAACACAGGAACCTGCTGCAAGTCTAAAATGCTTCCAAGATATTTAACATCAGGAACCTGCTGCAAGTTCTAAAATGCCAAAAAGCTTCCAAGATATTTAACATCAGGAACCTGCTGCAAGTCTAAAATGCTTTCAAGATATTTAACATCAGGAACCTGCTGAGTCTAAAATGCTTCCAAATATTTAACATCAGGAACCGCTGAGTCTAAATGCTTTCCAAGATATTTAACATCAGGAACCCCGCTGCAAGCTAAAATGCTTCCAAGATATTTAACATCAGAACCTGCTGCAAGTCAAATGCTTCCAAGATATTAACATCAGGAACCTGCCCGAGTCTAAAATGCTTCCAAGATATTTTAAAATCAGGAACCTGCTGAGTCTAAAATTCTTCCAAGATATTTAACATCAGAACCTGCTGGCCCAAGTCTAAAATGCTTCCAAATATTTAACATCAGGGAAACCCGCCTGCAAGTCTAAAATGCTTCCAAGATATTTAACATCAGGGAAACCCGCTGAGTCTAAAATGCTTCCAAGATATTTAACATCAGGAACCTGCTGAGTCTAAAATGCTTCCAAGATATTTAACATCAGGAACCTGCTGAGTCTAAAATGCTTCCAAGATATTTAACATCAGGAACCTGCTGAGTCTAAAATGCTTCCAAGATATTTAACATCAGGAACCTGCTGAGTCTAAAATGCGATGTTAGTACTCCAAACCGGTGTCGAATACAGTCTTGACTCGGACAGTGAGGACTGATTTCTTCCTGAGGCCAGCCGAGACCAGCGGAGTAATAAACAAATAATTATCAGCTTCCATTCAGTCAGCGCATGAAACCTCTTCACCAGGCCAAATATATACACTCCTTTCTTGAAACATTAATATCTTAACAGCCTTTATATCTATTATAGACATGTTTGCACATCGGCGAACCGATAGGGCAGGGATCATCAACTAGATCCAGCCACTGGCCGATTTATTTATTGAGCGGATGGTCGGGGGGCCGGAACATAATTACAAATAATTTGTAGACTGCAAATGAACCGCAAGAAGCCCAAACAGATAGAATGTTTGACAAAAATATAATCATTTCAAACCTTGCTTACATTTGTATACTATCACGTGTCTCTCTGTTATGCGTGGGAAATTATAATCACTTGGAGCTGGTTTCCTGGTGTCCAACAATGACAGGCCGCCAGTTGGGAAACCGTGCTATAGGCTATAGGCTATAGAAACCGTGCTATAGGCTATAGGCTATAGAAACCGTGCTATAGGCTATAGGCTATAGAAACCGTGCTATAGGCTATAGGCTATAGAAACCGTGCTATAGGCTATAGGCTATAGAAACCGTGCTATAGGCTATAGAAACCGTGCTATAGGCTATATGCTATAGAAACCGTGCTATAGGCCTTCAGTGTGTGACAGGTTCGTGATTCTGAAAGGACAGCAACCATAATACTAGTGCACTCATGTAGGAGAGTGAACTTTTTGTAGAACACAAATCATGCACAAAGTAGCCAACTCAATCGCAAAGCACGTGAAATATATTCACATGCACGCAGCCTAGTTTCAGCTGAATATAATCTGCAGGCAGCAAGAGCAGCTCTCAACTGGTGTTGGCATGGAGCAGCTCTCAACTGGTGTTGGCATGGAGCAGCTCTCAACTGGTGTTGGCATGGAGCAGCTCTCAACTGGTGTTGGCATGGAGCAGCTCTCAACTGATTGTTGCATGGAGCAGCTCTCAACTGGTGTTGGCATGGAGCAGCTCTCAACTGGTGTTGGCATGGAGCAGCTCTCAACTGGTGTTGGCATGGAGCAGCTCTCAACTGGTGTTGGCATGGAGCAGCTCTCAACTGGTTGTTGCATGGAGCAGCTCTCAACTGGTGTTGGCATGGAGCAGCTCTCAACTGGTGTTGGCATGGAGCAGCTCTCAACTGGTGTTGGCATGGAGCAGCTCTCAACTGGTTGTTGCATGGAGCAGCTCTCAACTGGTGTTGGCATGGAGCAGCTCTCAACTGGTTGTTGCATGGAGCAGCTCTCAACTGGTGTTGGCATGGAGCAGCTCTCAACTGGTGTTGGCATGGGGCAGCTCTCAACTGGTTGTTGCATGGAGCAGCTCTCAACTGGTGTTGGCATGGAGCAGCTCTCAACTGGTGTTGGCATGGAGCAGCTCTCAACTGGTGTTGGCATGGAGCAGCTCTCAACTGGTTGTTGCATGGAGCAGCTCTCAACTGGTGTTGGCATGGAGCAGCTCTCAACTGGTGTTGGCATGGAGCAGCTCTCAACTGGTGTTTGCATGGAGCAGCTCTCAACTGGTGTTGGCATGGAGCAGCTCTCAACTGGTGTTGGCATGGAGCAGCTCTCAACTGGTTGTTACATGGAGCAGCTCTCAACTGGTGTTGGCATGGAGCAGCTCTCAACTGGTGTTGGCATGGAGCAGCTCTCAACTGGTGTTGGCATGGAGCAGCTCTCAACTGGTGTTGGCATGGAGCAGCTCTCAACTGGTGTTGGCATGGAGCAGCTCTCAACTGGTTGTTGCATGGAGCAGCTCTCAACTGGTGTTGGCATGGAGCAGCTCTCAACTGGTTGTTGCATGGAGCAGCTCTCAACTGGTTGTTGCATGGAGCAGCTCTCAACTGGTGTTGGCATGGAGCAGCTCTCAACTGGTGTTGGCATGGAGCAGCTCTCAACTGGTTGTTGCATGGAGCAGCTCTCAACTGGTTGTTGCATGGAGCAGCTCTCAACTGGTTGTTGCATGGAGCAGCTCTCAACTGGTGTTGGCATGGAGCAGCTCTCAACTGGTTGTTGCATGGAGCAGCTCTCAACTGGTTGTTGCACGCAGCTCTCAACTGGTTGTTGCATGGAGCAGCTCACAGAAGAATGACATCTGTAGCCGGTAGGGTAGGAAAGACCTTTCAACTTATGATATCTACCAGTAAATGCTAACTAAGGCAACAATGGGTATGCAAACCAGGTATTGAAAAAGTTTAGTCCGAAGTAGTAGACTATTTGTGATGTGCAATTGTCGTCATGGCTGTTTGCATCAGGGGCGTAGACATGGATGGGCCTGGGTGGACAGAGGCCCACCCACTGGGGAGCCGGGCCCTGACAGGCCCACCCACTGGGGAGCCAGGCCCTGACAGGCCCACCCACTGGGGAGCCGGGCCCTGACAGGCCCACCCACTTGGGAGCCGGGCCCTGACAGGCCCACCCACTTGGGAGCCGGGCCCTGACAGACCCACCCACTGGGGAGCCGGGCCCTGACAGGCCCACCCACTGGGGAGCCAGGCCCTGACAGACCCACCCACTGGGGAG
The DNA here is from genome assembly GCA_902810595.1 of Coregonus sp. 'balchen'. Lineage (NCBI taxonomy): Eukaryota > Metazoa > Chordata > Actinopteri > Salmoniformes > Salmonidae > Coregonus > Coregonus sp. 'balchen'. Next base: position 425,080 of record LR778272.1, on the reverse strand, counting down.
CCAGGCCCTGACACCCAATCAGATTGATGTGGTTTAAGCATTGTTGTGGGCTTAGACCATCACATTTACAGTGGGGGAAAAAAGTATTTAGTCAGCCACCAATTGTGCAAGTTCTCCCACTTAAAAAGATGAGAGAGGCCTGTAATTTTCATCATAGGTACACATCAACTATGACAGACAAATTGAGATTTTTTTTCTCCAGAAAATCACATTGTAGGATTTTTTATGAATTTATTTGCAAATTATGGTGGAAAATAAGTATTTGGTTACCTACAAACAAGCAAGATTTCTGGCTCTCACAGATCTGTAACTTCTTCTTTAAGAGGCTCCTCTGTCCTCCACTCGTTACCTGTATTAATGGCACCTGTTTGAACTTGTTATCAGTATAAAAGACACCTGTCCACAACCTCAAATAGTCACACTCCAAACTCCATGTGTACGTGTGTGTATAGTGCGTACGTTATCATGTGTGTGTATGCATGTGTCTGTGTCTATGTTTGTGTTGCTTCACAGTCCCCGCTGTTCCATAAGGTGTATTTCTGTCTGTTTTTTAAATCTGATTTTACTGCTTGCATCAGTTACTTGATGTAGAATAGAGTTCCATGTAGTCATGGCTCTATGTAGTACTGTGCACCTCCCATAGTCTGTTCTGGACTTGGGGACTGTGAAGAGACCTCTGGTGGCATGTCTTGTGGTGTATGCATGGGTGTCTGAGCTATGTGCTAGTCGTTTAAACAGACAGCTCGGTGCTTTCAACATGTCAATACCTCTCACAAATTCAAGTAGGGATGAAGTCAATCTCTCCTCCACTTTGAGCCAGGAGAGATTGACATGCATATTATAAATGTTTGCTCTCTGTGTACATCCAAGGGCCAGCCGTGTTGCCCTGTTCAAATCAAATGTTATTTATCACATGCGCCGAATACAACAGGTGTAGACCTTACAGTGAAATGCTTACTAACAAGCCCTTAACCAACAATGCAGTTTTATGAAAAATAAGTGTTAAGTAAAAAATAGATAAGTTAAACATAAAAGCAGTAAAATAACAGTAGAAATAACAGTTAGCGAGGCTATATACAGGAAGTACTGGTACAGAGGCTATATACAGGCTATATACAGGGGGTACCGGTACAGAGGCTATATACAGGCTATATACAGGGGGTACCGGTACAGAGACAATGTCTGGGGGCACTGGTTAGTCGAGGTAATTGAGGTAATATGTACTTGTAGGTAGAGTTATTAAAGTGACTATGCATAGATAATAAACAGAGAGTAGCAGCAGCGTAAAAGAGGGGGGTGGGGGTGGGGGGGGGGGAGAGACAATGCAAATAGTCCAGGTAGCCATTTGATTAGCTGTTCAGGAGTCTTATGGCTTGGGGGTAGAAGCTGTTAAGAAGTCTTTTGGACCTACACTTGGCGCTCTGGTACCGCTTGCCGTGCGGTAGCAGAGAGAACAGTCTATGACTAGGGTGGCAGGAGTCTTTGACAATTTTTAGGGCCTTCCTCTGACACCGCCTGGTATAGAGGTCCTGGATGGCAGGAAGCTTGGCCTTAGTGATGTACTGGGCCGTACGCACTACCCTCTGTAGTGCCTTGCGGTCGGAGGCCAAGCAGTTGCCATACCAGGTAGTGATGCAACCAGTCAGGATGCTCTCGATGGTGCAGCTGTAGAACCTTTTGAGGATCTGAGGACCCATGCCAAATTTTTTCAGTCTCCTGAGGGGGAATAGGCTTTGTCGTGCCCTCTTCACGACTGTCTTGTTGTGTTTGGACCATGATAGTTTGTTGGTGATGTAGACACCAAGGAACTTGAAGCTCTCAACCTGCTCCACTACAGCCCTGTCGATGATAATGGGTGAGTGCTCGGTCCTTCTTTTCCTGTAGTCCACAATCATCTCCTTTGTCTTGATCACGTTGAGGGAGAGGTTGTTATCCTGACACCACTCGGCCAGGTCTCTGACCTCCTCCCTATAGGCTGAGCGTGATCACACAGTCGTCCGGAATAGCTGATGCTCTCATGCATGCTTCAGTGTTGCTTGCCTCGAAGCGAGCATAGAAGTGATTTAGCTCGTCTGGTAGGCTCGTGTCACTGGGCAGCGCGTGGCTGTAGTCTGTCATAGTTTGCAAGCCCTGCCACATCCGACAAGCAGCGGAGCCGGTGTAGTACGATTCAATCTTAGTCCTGTATTTACGCTTTGCCTGTTTGATGGTTCGTCGGAGGGCATAGCGGGATTTCTTATAAGCGTTAAGGGTTAGAGTCCTGCTCCTTAAAAGCGGCAGCTCTACCCTATAGTTCAGTGCGGATGTTGCCTGGAGGGGTGTTAACCCAGGTGTCCTGGCTAAATTCCCAATCTGGCCATCATTGCCATCTAATTATCCCCGGCTTCCAATTGGCTCATTCATCCCCCGTCCTCTCCCCTGTAACTATTCCCCAGGTCATTGCTGTAAATGAGAATGTGTTCTCAGTCAACTTACTTGGTAAAATAAATATATAAATAAAATGTCCAGGTGTGACAAAACTAGAGCCTGCCTTGTTGATAGTGCTGTTAAGAAGGTAGAGCAGCGCTTTATTATGGACAGATCTTAGCTACTGTTGTATCAATATGTTTGGACCATGCCAGTTTACAATCCAGGGTTACTCCAAGCAGTTTAGTCTCCTCAACTTGCTCAATTTCCACATTATTTATTACAATATTTAGATGAGGTTTAGGGTTTAGTGAATGATTTGTCCCAAATACAATGCTTTTAGTTTAGTTTATATTTAGGACTAATTTATTCCTTGCCACCCATTCTGAAACTAACTGCAGCTCTTTGTTAAGTGTTGCTGTCATTTCAGTTGCTGTAGTAGCTGACGTGTATAGTGTTGAGTCATCCGCATACATAGACACACTGGCTATACTCAAAGCCAGTAGCATGTCGTTAGTAAAGATTGAAAAAAGTAAGGGGCCTAGACAGCTGCCCTGGGGAATTCCTGATTCTACCTGGATTATGTTGGAGGCTTCCATTAAAGAACACCCTGTGTGTTCTGTTAGACAGGTAACTCTTTATCCACAATATAGCAGGGAGTGTAAAGCCATAACACATACATTTTTCCAGTAGCAGAATATGATCGATAATGTCAAAAGCCGCACTGAAGTCTAACAAAACCACTCCCACAATCTTTTTATCATCAATTTCTCTCAGCCAATCATCAGTCATTTGTGTAAGTGCTGTGCTTGTTGAATGTCCTTCCCTATAAGCGTGCTGAAAGTCTGTTGTCAATTTGTTTACTGTAAAATAGCATTGTATCTGGTAAAACACAATTGTTTCCAAAACTTTACTAAAGGTTGGTAACAGGCTGATTGGTCGGCTATTTGAGCCAGTGAGCCAGGGGGCTTTACCTCTTATGTGGCGGAATGACTTTTGCTTCCCTCCAGGCCTTAGGGCACACACTTTCTAGTGGGCTTAAATTGAAGATCTGGCCAATAGGAGTGGCAATTTTCCATCGAAGTTGTCAGACCACGGTGGCTTGTCATCGTTGATAGACATTTTTTTCACCTCATACAGAATTCAAAATTACAATTCTTGTCTTTCATAATTTGGTCAGATATACTTGGATGTGTAGTGTCAGCGTTTGTTGCTGGCGTGTCATGCCTAAGTTTGCTAATCTTGCCAATGAAAAATAATGAAAGTAGTTGGCAATATCAGTCTGTTTTGTAATGAATGAGCTATCTGATTCAATTAATGATGGAGCTGAGTTTGCCTTTTTTCCCTAAATTTAATTGAAGGTGCTCCAAAGCTTTTTACTATCATTCTTTGTCATTTATATTTGTTTCATAATGTAGTTACTTCTTTTTATTCAGTTTAGTCACATGATTTCTCAATTTGCAGTACGTTTGCCAATCGGTTGTGCAGCCAGACTTATTTGCCATTCCTTTTGCCTCATCCCTCTCAACCATACAATTTTTAAATTCCTCATCAATCCACGGGGATTTAACAGTTTACAGTCATTTTCTTAATGGGTGCATGCTTATTAGTAACTGGGATAAGCAATTTCATAAATGTGTCAAGTGCAACGTCTGTTTTCTCCTCATTACACACTACGGACCAACAAATATTCTGTACATCAACAACATAGGAATCACTACAAAACTTATTGTATGACCTCTTATACACTATATTAGGCCCAGCCTTTGGAACTTTGGTTTTCCTAGATATGGCTACTATATTGTGATCACTACAGCCGATGGATCTGGATACTGCTTACACTGGTTACAGTTTGAAGCTTTCTCTTGAGTGGGCAGCTTGATGAAAGCCAGTCAATATTTAAATCACCCAGAAAATATACCTCTCTGTTGATATCACATACATTATCAGGCATTTCACACATTTTAACATTTCACACATTTAACATCAGGAACCTGCTGAGTCTAAAATGATTCCAAGATATTTAACATCAGCTTGATTCACTCTCCTTTGATTATAATGTTGAGTGACGCTACCATTGGCAGTTTTCTGGAGGAAAAACACATCAGAGGTCTTCTTGATATTCAATGTCAATGAGGTTTGCCTTTTCATGTGATGTGATTGGTGTGAAGTCACATGAGTTATTCTACAATTGAAACCATATGTTGTGTCAACACATCAGTAATCGCAATACATGTTTTTCCTGCCACATAAACTACAGTGTTGTCAGCAATACATCTGAACACTAGCCCCTGGACATACCTCAGGAATATTATTTATGTATAAACTAAAAAGAAGCGGACCTAGAACCGATTCTTGTGGGACACCCATTCTGTTTTTCTGAGCTGTAGACCTGATGTTATTGATCACTACACTTTGTTCCCTGTTCTTGAGATATGATTCAAACCATCTAAGTGCTTTGTTAGAAAATGTGAACCTTGAGTGTTGAGGCCAGGATGCTGTGGTTAACGGTGTCAAAAGCTTTACTTCAATCGAGAAAAATAGCACCAACCACATTACCTTTGTCCATCGTCCAACGTTTAAAACCATCTATCAGAAAACAGTTAGCTGTGTCTGAGTGTTTAGGTCTAAAGCTGAAAGCTGTGAATGCAGGAATTGATTCTCCAAGTAGGCCATTCATTGCTCTGTAACAACTTTCTCCAAGTAGGCCATTCATTGCTCTGTAACAACTTTCTCCAAGTAGGCCATTCATTGCTCTGTAACAACTTTCTCCAAGTAGGCCATTAATTGCTCTGTAACAACTTTCTCCAAGTAGGCCATTCATTGCTCTGTAACAACTTTCTCCAAGTAGGCCATTCATTGCTCTGTAACAACTTTCTCCAAGTAGGCCATTAATTGCTCTGTAACAACTTTCTCCAAGTAGGCCATTCATTGCTCTGTAACAACTTTCTCCAAGTAGGCCATTCATTGCTCTGTAACAACTTTCTCCAAGTAGGCCATTAATTGCTCTGTAACAACTTTCTCCAAGTAGGCCATTAATTGCTCTGTAACAACTTTCTCCAAGTAGGCCATTAATTGCTCTGTAACAACTTTCTCCAATACTTTTGATAGAACTGGGAGAATGCTAATCAGCCTATAGTTACACGCCTGGTCAACTGGGAGAATGCTAATCAGCCTATAGTTACACGCCTGGTCAACTGGGAGAATGCTAATCAGCCTATAGTTACACGCCTGGTCAACTGGGAGAATGCTAATCAGCCTATAGTTACACGCCTGGTCAACTGGGAGAATGCTAATCAGCCTATAGTTACACGCCTGGTCAACTGGGAGAATGCTAATCAGCCTATAGTTACACGCCTGGTCAACTGGGAGAATGCTAATCAGCCTATAGTTACACGCCTGGTCA
>LR778272.1:368328-419168 GCA_902810595.1 Coregonus sp. 'balchen' | reverse complement strand
GTTTTTATACCTAATAATTGCTCCCACAGTTGATTTCTTCAAACCAAGCTGCTTACCTATTGCAGATTCAGTCTTCCCAGCCTGGTGCAGGTCTACAATTTTGTTTCTGGTGTCCTTTGACAGCTCTTTGGTCTTGGCCATAGTGGAGTTTGGAGTGTGACTGTTTGAGGTTGTGGACAGGTGTCTTTTATACTGATAACAAATTCAAACAGGTACCATTAATACAGGTAACGAGTGGAGGACAGAGGAGCCTCTTAAAGAAGAAGTTACAGGTCTGTGAGAGCCAGAAATCTTGCTTGTTTGTAGGTGACCAAATACTTATTTTCCACCATAATTTGCAAATAAATTCATTAAAATCTTACAATGTGATTTTCTGGAGAAAAAAAATCTAAATTTGTCTGTCATAGTTGACGTGTACCTATGATGAAAATTACAGGCCTCTCTCATCTTTTTAAGTGGGAGAACTTGCACAATTGGTGGCTGACTAAATACTTTTTTTTCCCCACTGTACATGTTATCTCCCCTCCCAGCTCTACTTCATTAACTGATACATGTTATCTCCCCTCACAGCCCTCTCCTCCCCCCTTCCTCCCAGTTGAGGTCAGGGCTCTGTGCAGGCCAGTCAAGTTCTTCCACACCGATCTCAACAAACCATTTCTGTATGGACCTCGCTTTGTGCACGGGGTCATTGTCATGCTGAAACAGGAAAGGGCCTTCCCCAAACTGTTACCACAAAGTTGGAAGCACAGAATTGTCTACAATTTAATTGTATGCTGTAGCGTTAAGATTTCCCTTCACTGGAACTAAGGGGCCTAGCCCGAACCATGAAAAACAGCCCCAGACCATTATTCCTCCTCCACCAAACTTTACAGTTGGCACTATGCATTGGGGCAGGTAGCGTTCTCCTGGCATCCGCCAAACCCAGATTAGTCCGTCGGACTGCCAGATGGTGAAGCGTGACTCATCACTCCAGAGAACGCGTTTCCACTGCTCCAGAGTCCAATGGCGGCGAGCTTTACACCACCAGCAGACATTTCCACTTCACAATAACAGCTCTTACAGTTGACCGGGGCAGCTCTAGCAGGGCAGAAATTTGACGAGCTGACTTGTTGGAAAGGTGGCATCCTATGACGGTGCCACGTTGAAAGTCACTGAGCTCTTCAGTAAGGCCATTCTACTGCCAATGTTTGTCTATGGAGATTCCATGGCTGTGTGCTCGATTTTCTACACCTGTCAGCAACGGGTGGCTGGAATAGAATCCACTGATTTCTAGGGGTGTCCACATACTGCTGTATAGATAGTGTACATGTTATCTCTACTTCATTAACAGATAATGTTATTCCCCCTTCCACAGAGAACCCTGACAGACAAGAGGAAGCTGTTGATCCAGCAGCATGAGGATGCCAAGGAGCTGAAGGAGAATCTGGACCGCCGGGAGAGAGTGGTCTACAACATCCTGTCCTCCTACCTCCCTGAGGACAGCCTGGCCGACTACCAGCACTTTGTCAAGATGAAGTCTGCCCTCATTATCGAGCAGCGCAAACTAGAGGACAAGATTAAACTGGGAGAGGAGCAGCTCAAGTGTCTGATGGACAGTCTGCCACTAGAGCAGAGGATGAGCTTGTAACCCCTGACCCTTGGAGGGCATGGAGCTCTAAACATACATTTGACTGTTTTAACAGTTTATTATTGACCACACTCTGGCCTGACACTAGTGGCCACTTAGGGGAAGCAGAGATGGGATCTGAACGCACATGGCTAACAGACTTCTCAAACTGTGTATGATGGACCTGAGCTCTCTGAAGGCTCCTGACCTGACCACTCTCTGGCCTCTGACCTGACCACTCTCTGGCCTCCTGACCTGACCACTCTCTGGCCTCGCTGCAGTGGAGCCCTATGGCCACTATGCAGAGAGGGGCAACAGTATCCCACTAGGTGGCAGCAGAGAGCAGCGCTCCAGACTGGAGGGGTTGTAATGTTTAGCTGATGTTTCCTCCTCAGGATCCCAACACTGATCTGAGCCTAATGGAGCCCCACCAGATCACATATATACACTGAGCAAAAATAATAAATGCAACATGCAACAATTTTAACAATTTGACTGAGTTACAGTTCATATAGGGAAATCAGTCAATTGAAATAAATTATTTAGGCCCTAATCTATGGATTTCACATGACTGGGCAGGGGCACAGCCATGGTTGGGCCTGGGAGGGCATAGGCCCACCCATTGGGGAGCCAAGACCAGCCAATCAGAATGAGTTTTTCCCCACAAAAGGGCATTATTACAGGCAGAAATACTCCTCAGTTTCATCAACTGTCCGGGTGCCTGGTCTCAGACGATCCCGCAGGTGAAGAAGCCGGACGTGGAGGTCCTGGGCTGGTCTGCGGTTGTGAGGCCGGTTGGACGTACTGCCAAATTCTTTAAAACGTCATTGGAAGCGGCTTATGGTAGAGAAATGAACATTCAATTCTCTGGCAACAGCTCTGGTGGACATTCCTGCAGTCAGCATGGCAATTGCACACTCTGTGGCATTGTGTCGTGTGACAAAACTGCACATTGTATAGTGGCCTTTTATTGTCCCCAGCACAAGGTGCACCTGTGTAATAACCATGCTGTTTAATCAGCTTCTTGATATGCCACACCTGTCAGGTGGATGGATTATCTTGGCAAAGGAGAAATGTTCACTAACTGGGATGTAAACAAGTTTGTGCACAAAATTGGAGCGAAATAAGCTTTTTGTGCTAATGGAACATTTCTGGGATCTTTTATTTCAGCTCATGAAACATGGGACCAACACTTTACATGTTGCATTTATATTTTTGTTCAGTGTGTGTGTGTGTGTGTGTGTGTGTGTGTGTGTATGTATATATGTATATATATATATATATATATATATATATATATATATATATATATATATATATATATATATACAGCTCTGGAAAAAATTAAGAGACCACTGCAAATGTTTCTTAAATCAGCATTTCTACATGTATGACAGCCATTCCATTCCAGTATCTGTTGAATTCCAACACAGGCACACCTCATTCTACTGAATTAGGTACTGATTAGGTGATCACCTGAACCAAATCTTATTTAACGAGGAAAAGTATAAAAACCACTGCTGTGGTCATCACTATCCTCTTGCAATAGGACCAGCTGGATGGCAAAAACAGTGCTAATAGTACCTCAACAGTAATATTAATACAAAAACAGGACTGGAGTAAGGTCATCTTCTCTGATGAGTCCAATTTTCAGCTTTGCCCAACACCTGGTCGTCTAATGGTTAGACGGAGACCTGGAGAGGCCTACAAGCCACAGTGTCTCGCACCCACTGTGAAATTTGGTGGAGGATCGGTGATGATCTGGGGGTGCTTCAGCAAGGCTGGAATCGGGCAGATTTGTCTTTGTGAAGGACGCATGAATCAAGCCATGTACAAGATTGTCCTGGAAGAAAACTTGTTTCCTTTTGCTCTGACATTGTTCCCCAACTCTGAGGATTGGTTTTTCCAGCAGGACAATGCGCCATGCCACACAGCCAGGTCAATCAAGGTGTGGATGGAGGACCACCAGATCAAGACCCTGTCATGGCCAGCCCAATCTCCAGACCTGAACCCCATTGAAAACTTCTGGAATGTGATCAAGAGGAAGATGGATGGTCACAAGCCATCAAACAAAGCCGAGCTGCTTGAATATTTGCGCCAGGAGTGGCATAAAGTCACCCAACATCAACGTGAAAGACTGGTGGAGAGCATGCCAAGACTCATTTTAGCTGTGATTGAAAATCAGGGTTATTCCACCAAATATTAATTTCTGAGCTCTTCCTAATTTAAAACATTAGTGTTGTGTTGTTTAAAAATGAACATTAACTTATTTTCTTTGCATTATTCGAGGTCTGACAACACTGCATATTTTTTGTTATTTTGACCAGTTGTCATTTTCTGCAAATAAATGCTCTAAATGACAATATTTGGAATTTGGGAGAAATGTTGTCAGTAGTTTATAGAATAAAACAAACATGTTATTTTTACCCAAACACATACTATAAATAGTAAAACCAGAGAAACTGATAATTTTGCAGTTGTCTCTTTTAATTTTTTCCAGAGCTGTATACAGTGCATTCGGAATGTATTCAGACCCCTTGACTTTTTCCACATTTTGTTACGTTACAGCCTTATTCTAAAATTGATTCAATTGTTTTTTTCCCCGTCATCAATCTACACACAATACCCCATAATAACAAAGCAAAAACAGGTTTTTATAAATTTTTGCAGATCCTCTCAAGCTCTGTCAGGATGGGAGCATCGCTGCATAGCTATTTTCAGGTCACTCCAGAGATGTTCGATCGGGTTCAAATCCGGGCTCTGGCTGGGCCACTCAAGGAAGACATCAAAACTATGAAATAACACATATGGAATCGTGTAGTAACCAAAAAAGTGTTAAACAAATCAAAATATATTTTATATTTGAGATTTTTCAAATAGCCACCCTTTGCCTTGATGACAGCTTTGCACACTCTTGGCATTCTCTCAACCAGCTTCACCAGGTAGTCACCTGGAATACATTTCAATTAACAGGTGTGCCTTCTTAAAAGTTAATATGTGGTATTTCTTTCCTTCTTAATGCGTTTGATCCAATCAGTTGAGTTGTGACAAGGTAGTGGTGGTATACAGAAGATAGCCCTATTTGGTAAAAGACCAAGTCCATATTATGGCAAGAACAGCTCAAATAAGCAAAGAGAAACGACAGTCCATCATTACTTTAAGACATGAAGGTCAGTCAATACGGAACATTTCAAGAACTTTGAACGTTTCTTCAACTGCAGTCGCAAAAACCATCAAGTGCTATGATGAAACTGGCTCTCACGAGGACCGCCACAGGAATGGAAGACCCAGAGTTACCTCTGCTGCAGAGGATAAGTTCATTAGAGTTACCAGCCTCAGAAATTGCAGGCCAAATAAATGCTTCACAGAGTTCAAGTAACAGACACATCTCAACATCAACTGTTCAGAGGAGACTGTGTGAATCAGGCCTTCATGGTCGAATTGCTGCAAAGAAACCACTACTAAAGGACACCAATAAGAAGAAGAGACCTGCTTGGGCCAAGAAACACAAGCAATGGACATTAGACCGGTGGAAAAGTGTCCTTTGGTCAGGAGTCCAAATTTGAGATTTTTGGTTCCAACCGCCGTGTCTTTGTGAGACGCAGAGTAGGTGAACGGATGATCTCTGCATGTGTGGTTCCCACCGTGAAGCATGGAGGAGGAGGTGTGATGGTGTGGGGGTGCTTTGCTGTGATTTATTTGGAATTGAAGGCACACTTAACCAGCATGGCTACCACAGCATTCTGCAGCGATACGCCATCCCATCTGGTTTGGGCTTAGTGGGACTATCATTTGTTTTTCAACAGGACAATGACCCAACACACCTCCAGGCTGTGTAAGGGCTATTTTACCAAGAAGGAGAGTGATGGAGTGCTGCATCAGATGACCTGGCCTCCACAATCCCCGACCTCAACCAAATTGAGATGATTTGGGATGAGTCGGACCACAGCGTGAAGGAAAAGCAGCCAACAAGTGCTCAGCATATGTGGGAACTCCTTCAACCTGGAATGCTGTTGGAAAATCATTCCAGGTGAAGCTGGTTGAGAGAATGCCAAGAGTGTGCAAAGGGTGGCTACTTTGAAGAATCTCAAATATATAAAATATATTTTGATTTGTTTAACACTTTTTTGTTTACTACATGATTCCATATGTGTTATTTCATAGTTTTGATGTCTTCACTATTATTCTACAATGTCAAAAACTGTAAAAAATAAAGAAAAACCCTTGAATGAGTAGGTGTGTCCAAACTTTTGACTGGTACTGTAGTGTATATATATATATACATACTGTATATATGTGTGTTTGTGTGAACACATGTATTTTACACAGGACTGTACTGCCATGAACCATGATGTCACAGTCTGGGATAAACCACCTGTAGACTGTACTGAGAGGCTGGTGCTCTGTTCCCATGGCACCGTCAACCTACCACTGTGTATTATGTTCAAGAATAATTTACTGTTTTATTTAGTAATTTATTGTAGCATTTTGATTATGTACAGAGGAGTAGCGTAGAACAGTGTTTTATTCTCAACTGATTTTAGCCAAGTTTAACTGTCTTTAGTCTAATGCATTTATCAACTACACTTTTTATCTCCACGTTGCAAAGCGCAATATTTAATTAACATGACTGTAATTATTTTATCCTATTCATGTCAATAAGACTGGCCTGATATTTCAGTGAAAAATGGGTGTTGCTCTTTTCTAAAACTAGCAGCCTTTTGATGTGATGTTGTTTTCTAAAACTAGCAGCTTTTTGTTGTCCTCATCTAGATTCTCTGTCCTGTAGCCGGACTTTCTTTTTCTATTGAGAAGCAGTATGCTTAGTGGCAGAAGAACACTACAGTGCTTCATCACTGTATAAGGAATCAATGGTTAAATGGTTACTGGTATAATAAAGGAGCACTTTGCTCAACAATGATAAAGACAGATTTAGCACTTCAAATCCCAGAATCCTCAAAGGACTAGTCCACATCTGATGTGCCTGAGACTTCAAATCCCAGAATCCTCAAAGGACTAGTCCACATCTGATGTGCCTGAGACTTCAAATCCCAGAATCCTCAAAGGACTAGTCCACATCTGATGTGCCTGAGACTTCAAATCCCAGAATCCTCAAAGGACTAGTCCACATCTGATGTGCCTGAGACTTCAAATCCCAGAATCCTCAAAGGACTAGTCCACATCTGATGTGCCTGAGACTTCAAATCCCAGAATCCTCAAAGGACTAGTCCACATCTGATGTGCCTGAGACTTCAAATCCCAGAATCCTCAAAGGACTAGTCCACATCTGATGTGCCTGAGACTTCAAATCCCAGAATCCTCAAAGGACTAGTCCACATCTGATGTGCCTGAGACTTCCTTTACTCATCTGTAGTAGTTGATCAGGGGCTGCTGTTTAGTAGGTGACCATTACTTCCTGCTTCTACCTCGCAAGGTTTGAAGGAGTGTGATATAAAGGACAGCATAGCCACGGTCAGGGTTCAGGGCATTTCCCAAAGGTAAACAAAACTGTTGAAGGAGTGTTACATCGCTCTATACACTGCTACAGGGTCTGTCTATCAGATGCTTTATATCAAATAAACAGGCTGCTGAACACAACGTGGGTGTGTGGGGGGTGTCATCAACAGGGTAATATTATATTATATATTGTGTATATATAACCCTCCACTGATAATGTTAATAACAGGAAAGATCAAATCAAGCTTTATTTATATTTATAGTGCATTCAGAAAGTATTCAGACCCCTTCACTTTTTGCACATTTTGTTGCGTTGCAGCCTTATTTTTCCCCCTCATCAATTGATTTGGAAAGGCACACACCTGTCTATATAAGATCTGGAGAAGGGTACCAAAACATTTCTGCAGCATTGAAGGTCCCCAAGAACACAGTGGAAGAGGTTTGGAACCACCAAGACTCTTCCTAGAGCTGGCCGCCCGGCCAAACTGAGCAATCGGGGGAGAAGGGCCTTGGTCAGGAAGGTGACCAAGAACCCAATAGTCACTCTGACAGAGCTCCAGAGTTTCTCTGTGGAGATGGGAGAACCTTCCAGAAGGACAACCATCTCTGCAGCACTCCACCAATCAGGCCTTTATGGTAGAGTGGCCAGACGGAAGCCATTCCTCAGTATGTCTCTATAAGTTTTTTTATTTTTATTTATTTATTTTTATTTCACCTTTATTTAACCAGGTAAGCCAGTTGAGAACAAGTTCTCATTTACAACTGCGACCTGGCCAAGATAAAGCAAAGCAGTGCAATAAAAACAACAACACAGAGTTACATATGGGGTAAACAAAACGTACAGTCAATAACACAATAGAACATCTATATACAGTGTGTGCGAATGTAGTAAGTTATGGAGGTAAGGCAATAAATAGGCCATAGTGCAAAATAGTTACAATTTCGTATTAACACTGGAATGATAGATGTGCAAAAGATGATGTGCAAATAGAGATACTGGGGTGCAAAATAAATAACAATATGGGGATGAGGTAGTTTGGTGGGCTAATTACAGATGGGCAGTGTACAGGTGCAGTGTGCAGTGATCGGTAAGCTGCTCTGACAACTGACGCTTAAAGTTAGTGAGGGAGATAAGAGTCTCCAGCTTCCGAGATGTTTTGCAGTTCGTTCCAGTCATTGGCAGCAGAGAACTGGAAGGAATGGCGGCCAAAGGAGGTGTTGGCTTTGGGGATGACCAGTGAGATATACCTGCTGGAGCGCAGGCTACGGGTGGGTGTTGCAATGGTGACCAGTGAGCTAAGATAAGATGGGGATTTGCCTAGCAGTGATTTATAGATGACCTGGAGCCAGTGGGTTAACTTGGCTTTCAAATACTTTCGAAAGGCAGGGCAGGATGGATATAGGTCTGTAACAGTTTGGATCTAGAGTGTCACCCCCTTTGAAGAGGGGGATGACCGCGGCAGCTTTCCAATCTCGGGATCTCAGACGTTACGAAAGAGAGGTTGAACAGACTAGTAATAGGGGTTGCGACAATTTCGGCTGCTAATTTTAGAAAGAAAGGGTCCAGATTGTCTAGCCCAGCTGATTTGTAGGGGTCCAGATATTTCAGCTCTTTCAGAACATCAGCTGTCTGAATTTGTGTGAAGGAGACGCGGGGGGGGGCATGGGCAAGTTGCAGCGGAGGGTGCAGAGCTGGTGGCCGGGGTAGTGGTAGCCAGGTGGAAAGCAGGGCCAGCCGTAGCAAAATGCTTGTTGAAATTCTCGATTATTGTAGATTTTTCGGTGGTGATAGTGTTTCCTAGCCTCAGTGCAGTGGGCAGTTGGGAGGAGGTGCTCTTATTCTCCATGGACTTTACAGTGTCCCAAAACTTTTTGGAGTTAGTGCTACAGGATGCACATTTCTGTTTGAAAAAGCTAGCCTTTGCTTTCCTAACTGATTGTGTGTATTGGATCCTGACTTCCCTAAAAAGTTGCATATCGCGGGGGCTGTTCGATGCTAATGCAGTACGCCACAGGATGTTTTTGTGCTGGTCAAGGGCAGTCAAGAGGAGAACCAGGGCTATATCTGTTCTTAGTTCTGAATTTTTTGAATGGGGCATGCTTATTTAAGATTGAGAGGAAAGCACTTTTAAAGAACAACCAGGCGTCCTCTACTGATGGAATGAGGTCAATATCCAGGATACCCGGGCCAGGTCAATTAGAAAGGCCTGCTCGCTAAAGTGTTTTAGGGAGCGTTTGACAGTGATGAGGGGTGGTCGTTTGACCGCGGACCCATTACGGACGCAGGTAATAAGGCAGTGATCGCTGAGATCCTGGTTGAAGACAGCGGAGGTGTATTTAGAGGGTAAATTTGTCAGGATTATATCTATGATGGTGCCCATGTTTACAGATTTAGGGTTGTACCTGGTAGGTTCGTTGATAATTTGTGTGAGATTGAGGGCATCTAGTTTAGTTGTAGGTTGGCCGGGGTGTTAAGCATATCCCAGTTTAGGTCACCAAGCAGTACGAACTCTGAGGATAGATGGGGGGCGATCAGTTTACATATGGTGTTCAGGGCACAGCTGGGGGCTGAGGGGGGTCTGTAGCAAGTGGCAACAGTGAGAGACTTATTTCTGGAAAGGTGGATTTTTAGAAGTAGAAGCTCAAACTGTTTGGGCACAGACCTGGATAGTACAATAGAGCTATGCAGGCTATCTCTACAGTAGATTGCAACCCCACCCCCTTTGATAGTTCTATCTAGACGGAAAATGTTGTAGTTGGGGATGGAAATTTCTAAATTTTTGGTGGCCTTCCTAAGCCAGGATTCAGACACTGCTAGAACATCAGGGTTGGCGGAGTGTTCTAACGCAGTGAATAACTCAAACTTAGGGAGGAGGCATCGGATGTTAACATGCAAGAAGCCAAGGCTTTTACGGTTACAGAAGTCAACAAATGATAACGCCTGGGGAGTTGGAATGATACTGGGGGCTACAGGGCCTGGGTTAACCTCTACATCACCAGAGGAACAGAGGAGGAGTAGAATAAGGATACGGCTAAAGGCTTTAAGTACTGGTCTTCTAGTGCGTTGGGTACAGAGAAAAAAAGGGGCAGATTTCTGTGCGTTGTAGAATAGATTCAGGGCATTATGTACAGACAAGGATATGGAAGGATATGAGTACAGTGGAGGTAAACCTAAGCGTTGGGTAACGATGAAAGAGAGAGCATCACTGGAGGCACCGATTGATTCGGTCTCCGTGTGTATGGGGGGTGGGACAAAGGAGCTATCTAAGGCAGGTTTAGCTGGGCTGGGGGATCTACAGTGAAATAGTACAATAAGAAATAACCGAAACAGCAATAAGCAAGGCATATTGACATGGGAGAGAGGCATAAAGGAATCACAGGTGTAATTTGAGAGAGCTAAGACAACAGCTGGTAATGGCGACACAGTTTGGGCTGAGGCTAAAAAAAACAGGATGCGGTACCGTATAAAGGAACAGTCCAGCAGGCATCAGCTGTATAGCTGAGTTATCATAAGGTCCGGTGAACAGCAATAGGAGAGTTCGGAGGTAGTTTGGGGGTTGCTATAGCACTGGCGAGCAAGAGGCCACGGCTAGCGTGTGCTAGCGGGCCGGGGCTAGCAGATGGATCTTCGTGGTCGACGTCGTAACAGGAAGCCTGTTGTAACCACATCAGACGATTTCGTCGGCAGACCAGTCGTGTTGGATCGGCAGGGCTCCGTGTCAACACTAGGAGGTCCCATCCGGTTGACAGAGAGGTAGATAGCCGGGAGATGGGCCTGGCTCGAGGCTAGCTCAAGGCTGATTAGCCACAACAACGTCCATTTGGTTGCAGCTAGCTAGCTGTGATGATCCGGTGTTAAAGGTCCAGTGATTCAGTGATTCCGGCAGAAAAAATGATAGGTTCTGGGTCACGCGCTGTGCAGACAGTGCAGACTGGCCGAATAATAGTCCAGGCTAGAGCTGGCTGGTAGGTAGTGCAGGCCACGGACAATGGTGAAAAACCGCTAATGGTGGCAAATAGCAAGTAGCTAGTTAGCTGGCTACTCCCGTCCAGTAGACAGAGAGTTAGATAGCCGGGATATGGGCCTGGCTCGAGGCTAGCTCAAGGCTAACTGGTGCTTGCTTCGGGGGCAGTGGTGATCAGCCAAACAGCAACATCCATTCGGTTGCGGCTAGCTAGTTGCGATCCGGTGTTAATGTCCAGTGATTCAGTTATTCCGGCTGTAAAATCCGATGTTCTGGGTGAAAACCGCTAACGGTGGCTAGCTAATAGCAAGTAGCTAGTTAGCTGGCTAGCTAGTTTCAACTGGAGATTCTAGATAAAAGGTAAGTCAATAATAGAATCCGTTTCACATTGAGTGAGGCGGGTTGCAGGAAAGTATATTTTGTAGAAGGATGAAAAGTGTGATAGGGAAATATGTACGAAAAATACAAAAAAACAGGCTATTTACACAGACACGCAACAAAGAACACGACCGCACTGCCATTCTTCAAGGCAAAACTGCTCCAGCTCCTTCAAATTGGATGGGTTCCGCTGGTGTACATCAATCTTTGTCATACCACAGATTCTCAATTGGATTGAAGTATGGGCTTTGACTAGGCCATTCTAAGACATTTAAATGTTTCCCCTTAAACCACTCGAGTGTTGCTTTAGCAGTATGCTTAGGGTCATTGTCCTGCTGGAAGGTGAACATCCGTCCCAGTCTCAAATCTCTGGAAGACTGAAACAGGTTTCCCTCAAGAATTTCCCTGTATTTAGCCCCATCCATCATTCCTTCAATTCTGGCCAGTTTCCCAGTCCCTGCCGATGGAAAAACATCCCCACAGCATGATGCTGCCACCACCATGCTTCACTGTGGGGATGGTGTTCTCAGGGTGATGAGAGGTGTTGGGTTTGCGCCAGACATAGCGTTTTCCTTGATGGCCAAAAAGCTCAATTTTATTCTCATCTGACCAGAGTACCTTCTTCCATATGTTTGGGGAGTCTCCCACATGCCTTTTGGCAAACACCAAACGTGTTTGCTTATTTTTTTCTTTAAGCAATGGCTTTTTTCTGGCCACTCTTCCGTAAAGCCCAGCTCTGTGGAGTGTACGGCTTAAAGTGGTCCTATGGACAGATACTCTAATCTCCGCTGTGGAGCTTTGCAGCTCCTTCAGGGTTATCTTTGGTCTCTTTGTTGCCTCTCTGATTAATGCCCTCCTTGCCTGGTCCGTGAGTTTTGGTGGGTTTGTTGTGGTGCCATATTCTTTCAATTTTTTAATAATGGATTTAATGGTGCTCCGTGGGATGTTCAAAGTTTCTGATATTTTTTTATAACCCAACCCTGATCTGTACTTCTCCACAACTTTGTCCCTGACCTGTTTGGAGATCTCCTTGGTCTTCATGGTGCCGCTTGCTTGGTGGTGCCCCTTGCTCAGTGGTGTTGCAGACTCTGGGGCCTTTCAGAACAGGTGTATATATACTGAGATCACGTGACAGATCATGTGACACTTAGATTGCACACAGGTAGACTTTATTTAACTAATTATGTGACTTCTGAAGGTAATTGGTTGCACCATATCTTATTTAGGGGCTTCATAACAAAGGGGGTGAATACATATGCACGCACCACTTTTCCGTTATTTATTTATTTTCACTTCACCAATTTGGACTATTTTGTGTATGTCCATTACATGAAATACAAAATAAAAATCCATTTAAATTACAGGTTGTAATGCAACAAAATAGGAAAAACGCCAAGGGGGCTGAATACTTTTGCAAGGCACTGTATTTATTATGGCAAGGCAGCAGCTACTCTTCCTGGGGTCCAGCAATATTAAGGCAGTTATACAATTTTAAAAACATTACAATACATTCATTACAGAGTTCGCAATACACTAAGCGTATGCCCTCAGGCCCATAATCCACTACCATATATCTACAACACAACATCCATGTGTACATGTGTGTATAGTGCGTATGTGATCGTGTGTGTGTGTGAATGTGGCTGTGTTTGTCTCTTCATAGTCCCTGCTGTTCCATAAGGTGTTCTGTTAGACAGGTAACTCTTTATCCACAATATAGCAGGGGGTGTAAAGCCATAACACATACATTTTTCCAGCAGCAGACTATGATCGATAATGTCAAAAGCTGCACTGAAGTCTGACAAAACAGCCCCCACAATCTTTTTATCATCAATTTCTCTCAGCCAATCATCAGTCATTTATGTAAGTGCTGTGCTTGTTGAATGTCCTACATAAGTGGCATCTGTGGCATCGGCATATGACCGATGGAAAAGTTAATATGGCAAATGGACGGGTTTCGGAGCTCTACGTGATTTCTGTGATTTTCTGTATGAAGATTGTCCATCTGCAATAAGTTAGGTGCATTGTCATTTTGGAAATGGACATTGCCAATACAGTGGGGGGAAAAAAGTATTTAGTCAGCCACCAATTGTGCATGTTCTCCCACTTAAAAAGATGAGAGAGGCCTGTAATTTTCATCATAGGTACACGTTAACTATGACAGACAAATTGAGAATTTTTTTTCCAGAAAATCACATTGTAGGATTTTTATGAATTTATTTGCAAATTATGGTGGAAAATAAGTATTTGGTCACCTACAAACAAGCAAGATTTCTGGCTCTTACAGACCTGTAACTTCTTCTTTAAGAGGCTCCTCTGTCCTCCACTCGTTACCTGTATTAATGGCACCTGTTTGAACTTGTTATCAGTATAAAAGACACCTGTCCACAACCTCAAACAGTCACACTCCAAACTCCATTATGGCCAAGACCAAAGAGCTGTCAAAGGACACCAGAAACTAAATTGTAGACCTGCAATAGGTAAGCAGCTTGGTTTGAAGAAATCAACTGTGGGAGCAATTATTAGGAAATGGAAGACATACAAGACCACTGATAATCTCCCTCGATCTGGGGCTCCACGCAAGATCTCACCCCGTGGGGTCAAAATGATCACAAGAACGGTCAGCAAAAATCCTAGAACCACACGGGGGGACCTAGTGAATGACCTGCAGAGAGCTGGGACCAAAGTAACAAAGCCTACCATCAGTAACACACTACGCCGCCAGGGACTCAAATCCTGCAGTGCCAGACGTGTCCCCCTGCTTAAGCCAGTACATGTCCAGGCCTGTCTGAAGTTTGCTAGAGTGCATTTGGATGATCCAGAAGAGGATTGGGAGAATGCCATATGGTCAGATGAAACCAAAATATAACTTTTTGGTAAAAACTCAACTCGTCGTGTTTGGAGGACAAAGAATGCTGAGTTGCATCCAAAGAATACCATACCTACTGTGAAGCATGGGGGTGGAAACATCATGCTTTGGGGGTTTTCTGCAAAGGGACCAGGACGACTGATCCGTGTAAAGGAAAGAATGAATGGGGCCATGTATCGTGACAATTTGAGTGAAAACCTCCTTCCATCAGCAAGGGCATTGAAGATGAAACGTGGCTGGGTCTTTCAGCATGACAATGATCCCAAACACACCGCCCGGGCAACGAAGGAGTGGCTTCGTAAGAAGCATTTCAAGGTCCTGGAGTGGCCTAGCCAGTCTCCAGATCTCAACCCCATAGAAAATCTTTGGAGGGAGTTGAAAGTCTGTGTTGCCCAGCGACAGCCCCAAAACATCACTGCTCTAGAGGAGATCTGCATGGAGGAATGGGCCAAAATACCAGCAACAGTGTGTGAAAACCTTGTGAAGACTTACAGAAAACGTTTGACCTGTGTCATTGCCAACAAATGGGTATATAACAAAGTATTGAGAAACTTTTGTTATTGACCAAATACTTATTTTCCACCATAATTTGCAAATAAATTCATTAAAAATCCTACAATGTGATTTTCTAGAATTTATTTTCTCATTTTGTCTGTCATAGTTGACGTGTACCTATGATGAAAATTACAGGCCTCTCTCATCTTTTTAAGTGGGAGAAATTGCACAATTGGTGGCTGACTAAATACTTTTTTTCCCCACTGTATGTTTAAACAGGGAGTTACCATCACCAAATGGACAGGTTGAAATCATCACTGCATGGCAAAGAAACGGCATCGCTATAGTCTCTAGCCCGTTCCGAGTGCATCGAGGTGCCCAACTTGGCCGTAGCTTGCTCGGTCTGACCGAAGCGATAGTGCAAAAGATTTGGCCCGGAATGAATCCTGACTACTAGTGATTTCAACATGGTTTTGACATATTGCTGCCTCTGGGTCACACAGAGATGCACCGTTTTTGACTGGGGTCATTGGGGGGAGGGTGGGGTGGACAAGCAACAGTTATTCTAGCTGCACTCGGCGGTTCATGTAGTTTGACACATCCTATAGGATAACTTTGGTTTACAGGTTATGCTCTAACTCTGCTTCCGTGATTTGCAAAATTCCTTTTGCCTTGTGTTCAGGGCCACCGGTACCCTCCAGATATCGATATGATGAGAGTACGAGGTGCCCTTCATATCCTAAAAGGGAAGTATGAACTTACAATATATCATATGGCCAATGCCATTGTAACATATTGCAATTGGACAGCAATCAAGTCAGCCATCTCATTGCTTTAAATCATCATGAACAGTCAAAGGACAGCACATTTGAATTGTCTTTGTACAGTAGAGTGTCCCAGTAGTGGACTTTATTAGTTTAAGCCCTTTAACTGTATGTCCAATTAGGTGATGGTAAATGCCCATTGTAATATATTGCTAATGGACAGTGTCCATCACACATATAATATTTTGCCAATCTCAACATGTTTTACTGCAATTAGACACAGTCCATTGCCAATATGTTTGAATAGGGATTTACCATCACAAAATGGGAAGGCTGAAATCAACACCAAGAAATTCTGACTTCCTATTACTTCCTATGATCACAGCATGTTCAGAAACAACAGAATCAAACTTCTGGCAATCGCAACATCCTTCTTCCTTATCAAATGTGCACTGTCGGGATCACCTGGAGGTTTATTGACAGGTGCGTGCAGGAGCTCTCTGAGGAACGTAAACGTACTCCACTACAACAGGGAGGAGCTACTCCTGCGAACGGGGAGAGGGAGTGTTTTCCAGACATACCGGATTATATTAAAAGGAAACGCAAACGAGGTAAGAAGGCAGGAAAAGCCACCAACATCTCCCAATTATCCTCCTAACTAACATACACTCCCTGTCAAAGCATCATGATGACATAGAAGGATTACTTTATACTATTCCAGGTATTCCTTAAAGAGGTAGGGTTTCAAGTGTCTCCGGAAGGTGGTCAGTGACTCCACTGTCCTGGCGTCGTGGGGGAGCTTGTTCCACCATTGGGGTGCCAGAGCAGCAAATAGCTTTGACTGGGCTGAGCGGGAACTGTGCTTCTGTAGAGGTAGGGGAGCTAGCAGGCCAGAGGTGGATGAACGTAGTGCCCTCGTTTGGGTGTAGGGTCTGATCAGAGCCTGAAGGAGGTGCCGTTCCCCTCACAGCTCCGTAGGCAAGCACCATGGTCTTGTAGTAGATGCGAGCCTCAACTGGAAGCCAGTGGAGTATGCGGAGGAGCGGGGTGACATGAAAGAACTTGGGAAGGTCGAACACCAGACGGGCTGCGGCGTTCTGGATAAGTTGTAGGTGTTTAATGGCACAGGCAGGGAGCCCAGCCAACAGCGAGTTGCAGTAATCCAGACGGGAGATGACAAGTGCCTGGATTAGGACCTGTGCCGCTTTCTGTGTAAGGTAGGGTCGTACTCTGCGAATGTTGTAGAGCATGAACCTGCAGGATCGGGTCACCGCTTTGATGTTAGCGGAGAACGACAGGGTGTTGTCCAGGGTCACGCCAATGTTCTTTGCACTCTGGGAGGAGGACACAATGGAGTTGTCAACCGTGATGGCGAGATCATGGAGCGGGAAGTCCTTCCCCGGGAGGAAGAGCAGCTCCGTCTTGCCGAGGTTCAGCTTGAGGTGGTGATCCGACATCCAAACTGATATGTCTGCCAGACATGCAGAGATGCGATTCGCCACCTGGTTATCAGAAGGGGGAAAGGAGAAAATTGTGTGTTGTCAGCGTAGCAATGATAGGAGAGACCATGTGAGGATATGACAGAGCCAAGTGACTTGGTGTATAGAGAGAATAGGAGGGGGCCTAGAACTGAGCCCTGGGGGACACCAGTGGTGAGAGCACGTGGTGCGGAGACAGATTCTCGCCACGCCACCTGGTAGGAGCGACCTGTCAGGTAGGACGCAATCCAAGAGTGAGCAGCGCCGGAGATGCCCAACTCGGAGAGGGTGGAGAGGAGGATCTGATGGTTCACAGTATCAAAGGCAGCGGATAGGTCTAGAAGGATAAGAGCAGAGGAGAGAGAGTTAGCTTTAGCAGTGCGGAGAGCCTCCGTGACACAGAGAAGAGCAGTCTCAGTTGAATGACCAGTCTTGAAACCTGACTGGTTTGGATCAAGAAGGTCATTCTGAGAGAGATAGCAGGAGAGTTGGCTAGAGACGGCACGCTCAAGAGTTTTGGAGAGAAAAGAAAGAAGGGATACTGGTCTGTAGTTGTTGACATCGGAGGGATCGAGTGTAGGTTTTTTGAGGAGGGGTGCAACTCTCGCTCTCTTGAAGACGGAAGGGACGTGGCCAGCGGTCAAGGATGAGTTGATGAGCAAGGTGAGGTAAGGGAGAAGGTCTCCGGAAATGGTCTGGAGAAGAGAGGAGGGGATAGGGTCAAGCGGGCAGGTTGTTGGGCGGCCGGCCGTCACAAGTCGCAAGATTTCATCTGGAGAGAGAGGGGAGAAAGAAGTCAAAGCATAGGGTAGGGCAGTGTGAGCAGGACCAGCGGTGTCATTTGACTTAATAAATGAGGATCGGATGTCGTCAACCTTCTTTTCAAAATGGTTGACGAAGTCATCCACAGAGAGGGAGGAGGAGGAGTAGGAATCAGCAGGGAGGAGAAGGTGGCAAAGAGCTTCCTAGGGTTAGATTCAGAGGCTTGACATTTAGAGTGGTAGAAAGTGGCTTTAGCAGCGGAAACAGAGGAAGAGAATGTAGAGAGGAGGGAGTGAACAGGTCGGCAGGGAGTCTAGTTTTCCTCCATTTCCGGAGCCCTCTTCTGTGAGCTCGCAATGAGTCGTCAAGCCACGGCGCAGGAGGGGAGGACCGAGCCGGCCGGGAGGATAGGGGACATAGAGAGTCAAAAGATGCAGAAAGGGAGGAGAGGAGGGTTGAGGAGGCAGAATCAGGAGATCGGAGGGAGAAGGATTTAGCAGAGGGAAGAGATGATAGGATGGAAGAGGAGAGAGTAGCGGGAGAGAGAGAGCGAAGGTTGCGACGGCACATTACCATCTGAGTAGGGGCAGAGTGAGTAGTGTTGGAGGAGAGCGAGAGAGAAAAGGATACAAAGTAGTGGTCGGAGACTTGGAGGGGAGTTGCAGTGAGATTAGTAGAAGAACAGCATCTAGTAAAGATGAGGTCAAGCGTATTGCCTGCCTTGTGAGTAGGGGGGGACGGTGAGTGGGTGAGGTCAAAAGAGGAAAGGAGTGGAAAGAAGGAGGCAGAGAGAAATGAGTCAAAGGCAGACGTAGGGAGGTTAAAGTCACCCAGAACTGTGAGGGGTGAGCCATCCTCAGGAAAGGAACTTGTCAAGCTCATTGATGAACTCTCCAAGGGAACCTGGAGGGCGATGAAATGACAAGGATGTTAAGCTTGAATGGGCTAGTGACTGTGACAGCATGGAATTCAAATGAGGAGATAGACAGATGGGTCAGGGGATAAAGAGAGAATGTCTACTTGGGAGAGATGAGGATTCCTGTGCCCCCGCCGCGCTGACCAGATGCTCTCGGGTATGCGAGAACACATGGTCAGACGAGGAAAGAGCAGTAGGAGTAGCAGTGTTTTCTGTGGTAATCCATGTTTCCGTCAGCGCCAAGAAGTCGAGGGACTGGAGGGTAGCATAGGCTGAGATGAACTCTGCCTTGTTAGCCGCAGAACGGCAGTTCCAGAGGCTGCCAGAGACCTGGAACTCCACGTGTGTCGTGCGTGCAGGGACCACCAGGTTAGAGAGGCAGCAGCCACGCGGTGTGAGGCGTTTGTGTAGCCTGTGCAGAGAGGAGAGAACAGGGATAGACAGACACATAGTTAAAAGGCTACAATAATGCGAATGAGATCGGAATCAAATGAACTAAACGTCTGGGAAAGCGAGAGAGCGGGGCCTCCCTCACTTACGTTTCACTGAAACACTCAAATATAACTCTCCCAACTTCCACTTTAGAAATTATAATTGTTGTAAACTACAGCGGTTCAATGTTTCTAGGAATAGACTAACTTAGTTTATTCAGCTAGCTAACTTGGTACAGTATTCTTCCGTGAAAACCGTCCAGGGTACCGAATCCTATGACGCCAAAGCCAACTAGCATGCCAGCCTCCAATAACACGGTTTAGCACCAATACTCGGTTACAACAAACCACCAGTGTGTTAACACGCCAAGCAGATCATTTGTGTCCATGTCTAACGTTGTGTAAAGTTTTGGGTTAGTTTTGACAGTTTGAGTGAGTACGTCGTCAACTTATTCAGTCAGTTAGTTAGCTAGAATAGTTAGCATACTAGCTAGCCATTGCTCTCTGCCAACGAGCTAACCCCTCCTCCCACGGCACGAACACACAGAGAGCCATGCTAACGTTAACTAGTCACCCATGTCCTGAATTCCCTTGAACGACTCTGGCTATCAATATGTAAAGAACAAAACACAAGTGTAGGTTATAACTTACCCCTAGCAGCTACTGTTAGCCAGTTAAGTGCAAAGCTAGCCACTGAATCGATTCAGCCAGTTCGCGTCTGTTCGCTAGGTCTTTCCAGCTATTGTCTAGTTAGCTATCCAGGTAGCAACAAGCTAGCTAAATTTTGAGTACAGTAGCTACCAACTACCTAACGTTAACGCTTCAGATAATGAGGTTAGAAAAACAGCTGAATGGTAGGTAGCTAGCTGGCATAATTACAGGTACGTCCAACCGGCCTCACAACCGCAGACCATGTGTAACCACGCCAGCCCAGGACCTCCCCAGACCACGTGTAACCACGCCAGCCCAGGACCTCCCCAGACCACGTGTAACCACGCCAGCCCAGGACCTCCCCAGACCACGTGTAACCACGCCAGCCCAGGACCTCCCCAGACCACGTGTAACCACGCCAGCCCAGGACCTCCCCAGACCACGTGTAACCACGCCAGCCCAGGACCTCCCCAGACCACGTGTAACCACGCCAGCCCAGGACCTCCCCAGACCACGTGTAACCACGCCAGCCCAGGACCTCCCCAGACCACGTGTAACCACGCCAGCCCAGGACCTCCCCAGACCACGTGTAACCACGCCAGCCCAGGACCTCCCCAGACCACGTGTAACCACGCCAGCCCAGGACCTCCCCAGACCACGTGTAACCACGCCAGCCCAGGACCTCCCCAGACCACGTGTAACCACGCCAGCCCAGGACCTCCCCAGACCACGTGTAACCACGCCAGCCCAGGACCTCCCCAGACCACGTGTAACCACGCCAGCCAGGACCTCCCCAGACCACGTGTAACCACGCCAGCCCAGGACCTCCCCAGACCACGTGTAACCACGCCAGCCCAGGACCTCCCCAGACCACGTGTAACCACGCCAGCCCAGGACCTCCCCAGACCACGTGTAACCACGCCAGCCCAGGACCTCCCCAGACCACGTGTAACCACGCCAGCCCAGGACCTCCCCAGACCACGTGTAACCACGCCAGCCCAGGACCTCCCCAGACCACGTGTAACCACGCCAGCCCAGGACCTCCCCAGACCACGTGTAACCACGCCAGCCCAGGACCTCCCCAGACCACGTGTAACCACGCCAGCCCAGGACCTCCCCAGACCACGTGTAACCACGCCAGCCCAGGACCTCCCCAGACCACGTGTAACCACGCCAGCCCAGGACCTCCCCAGACCACGTGTAACCACGCCAGCCCAGGACCTCCCCAGACCACGTGTAACCACGCCAGCCCAGGACCTCCCCAGACCACGTGTAACCACGCCAGCCCAGGACCTCCCCAGACCACGTGTAACCACGCCAGCCCAGGACCTCCCCAGACCACGTGTAACCACGCCAGCCCAGGACCTCCCCAGACCACGTGTAACCACGCCAGCCCAGGACCTCCCCAGACCACGTGTAACCACGCCAGCCCAGGACCTCCCCAGACCACGTGTAACCACGCCAGCCCAGGACCTCCCCAGACCACGTGTAACCACGCCAGCCCAGGACCTCCCCAGACCACGTGTAACCACGCCAGCCCAGGACCTCCCCAGACCACGTGTAACCACGCCAGCCCAGGACCTCCCCAGACCACGTGTAACCACGCCAGCCCAGGACCTCCCCAGACCACGTGTAACCACGCCAGCCCAGGACCTCCCCAGACCACGTGTAACCACGCCAGCCCAGGACCTCCCCAGACCACGTGTAACCACGCCAGCCCAGGACCTCCCCAGACCACGTGTAACCACGCCAGCCCAGGACCTCCCCAGACCACGTGTAACCACGCCAGCCCAGGACCAGGACCTCCCAGACCACGTGTAACCACGCCAGCCCAGGACCTCCCCAGACCACGTGTAACCACGCCCAGCCCAGGACCTCCCAGACCACGTGTAACCACGCCAGCCCAGGACCTCCCCAGACCACGTGTAACCACGCCAGCCCAGGACCTCCCCAGACCACGTGTAACCACGCCAGCCCAGGACCTCCCCAGACCACGTGTAACCAAGGCCAGCCCAGGACCTCCCCAGACCACGTGTAACCACGCCAGCCCAGGACCTCCCCAGACCACGTGTAACCACGCCAGCCCAGGAACTCCCCAGACCACGTGTAACCACGCCAGCCCAGGACCTCCCCAGACCACGTGTAACCACGCCAGCCCAGGACCTCCCCAGACCACGTGTAACCACGCCAGCCCAGGAACCTCCCCAGACCACGTGTAACCACGCCAGCCCAGGACCTCCACCAGACCACGTGTAACCACGCCAGCCCAGGACCTCCCCAGACCACGTGTAACCACGCCAGCCCAGGACCTCCCCAGACCACGTGTAACCACGCCAGCCCAGGACCTCCCCAGACCACGTGTAACCCACGCCCAGGACCTCCCCAGACCACGTGTAACCACGCCAGCCCAGGACCTCCCCAGACCACGTGTAACCACGCCAGCCCAGGACCTCCCCAGACCACGTGTAACCACGCCAGCCCAGGACCTCCCCAGACCACGTGTAACCACGCCAGCCCAGGACCTCCCCAGACCACGTGTAACCACGCCAGCCCAGGACCTCCCCAGACCACGTGTAACCACGCCAGCCCAGGACCTCCCCAGACCACGTGTAACCACGCCAGCCCAGGACCTCCCCAGACCACGTGTAACCACGCCAGCCCAGGACCAACCACAGACCACGTGTAACCACGCCAGCCCAGGACCTCCCCAGACCACGTGTAACCACGCCAGCCCAGGACCTCCCCAGACCACACGTGTAACCACGCCAGCCCAGGACCTCCCCAGACCACGTGTAACCACGCCAGCCCAGGACCCCCAGGACACGTTCCCACGTGTAACCACGCCAGCCCAGGACCTCCCCAGACCACGTGTAACCACGCCAGCCCAGGACCTCCACATCAGGCTTCTACACCTACAGGATCGTCTGGGGGGGGAGGGCGTCTGTTGCATGTTGCATTTATATTTTTGTTCAGTGTAGATTCTAGAGGAAGTTGAGTCAGGATAAAACTGCAGGCTCCAACAACAACGTGAGACTAGAAACTAGAGATTACACA
Organism: Coregonus sp. 'balchen'; assembly: GCA_902810595.1. Taxonomy (NCBI): domain Eukaryota; kingdom Metazoa; phylum Chordata; class Actinopteri; order Salmoniformes; family Salmonidae; genus Coregonus; species Coregonus sp. 'balchen'. The sequence goes on along the minus strand of LR778272.1, from coordinate 396,342 downwards.
GTTCTGCCAGCAAAGCAAAACACTGTACTTTTATTAGAGATCCCTGCTCTTTAAAGGATAACATGAATCTGTCAACAGCATCCAGCTGATTTCACAACACATTAAAACAAGAGTAGAAAACATAAACTACAGCAGTTGCTGCCAGTAGCATAGATTCACTCATAGTCTGCCTCTAAATATGACTCACTGTTTAAGTATTGAGATAAACATCTAAATATTGAGACACATTCGATAGCATGTATACTGTATTGTATCTGACATGTAAACAACACAGCTGATTGACCTCTGATATACACTACATAACCAACAGTATGTGGACACCTGCTCGTCCAACATCTTATTCCAACATCATGGGCATTAATATGGAGTTGGTCCCCCCTTTGCTGCTATAACAGCCTCCACTCTTCTGGGAAGGCTTTCCACTAGATGTTGGAACATTGCTGTGGGGACTTGCTTCCATTCAGCCACAAGAGCATTAGTGAGGTCGTCGCTGATGTTGGGCGATTAGGCCTGGCTCGCAGTCGGCGTTCCAATTCATCCCAAAGGTATTTGAATTTGTATTTATTATGGATCCCATTAGTTGCTGCCAAGGCAGTAGCCACTCTTCCTGGGGTCAATAAATTTATAACAGATTTCACAACACACTAAGTGTTTGCCCTCAGGCCCCTACTCCACTACCACATATCTACAACACAAAATCCATGTGTACGTGTGTGTATAGTGCGTATGTTATCGTGTGTATGCATGTGTCAGGGCTCTGTGCAGGCCAGTCAAGTTCTTCCACACCGATCTCAACAAACCATTTCTGTATGGACCACGCTATGTGCACGGGGGCATTGTCATGCTGAAACAGGAAAGGGCCTTCCCCAAACTGTTGCCACAAAGTTGGAAGCACAGAATTGTCTACAATGTCATTGTATGCTGTAGCGTTAATATTTACCTTCACTGGAATTAAGGAGCCTGAACCATTATTCCTCCTCCACCATCTTTACAGTTGGCACTATGCATTGGGCAGGTAGCGTTCTCCTGGCATCCGCCAAACCCAGATGTGTCCATCGGACTGCCAGCTGGTGAAGCGTGATTCATCACTCCAGAGAACACGTTTCCACTGCTCCAGAGTCCAATGGTGGCGAGTTTTACATCACTCCAGCCGACGCTTGGCATTGCGCATGGTGATCTTAGGCTTGTGTGCGGCTGCTCGGCTATGGAAACCCATTTCATGAACTCCTGACGAACAGTTATTGTGCTGGCGTTGCTTCTAGAGACAGTTTGGAACTCGGTAGTGAGTGTTGCAACCGAGGACAGACAATTTTTACGCGCTACGCACGTCAGCGGTCCCGTTCTGTTAGCTTGTGTGGCCTAACACTTCGCGGGTGAGCCATTGTTGCTCCTAGACGTTTCCACTTCACAATAACAGCACTTACAGTTGACCGGGGCAACTCTAGCAGGGCAGAAATTTGACGAACTGACTTGTTGGAAAGGTGGCATCCTATGACGGTGCCACGTTGAAAGTCACTGAGCTCTTCAGTACGGCCATTCTACTGCCACTGTTTGTCTGTGGAGATTGCATGGCTGTGTGCTCGATTTTATACACCTGTCAGCAACGGGTGTGGCTGAAATAGCCGAATCCACTAATTTGATGGGGTGTCCACATACTGTAAGTCCACAGTAAGAAACAGTAGAAGTTATCAGACCTTTATGTCCTCCTGAATCAAATGAGCAAAGATGAGAACTCTTCACTGCTGCGGTTCAATCATTGCCAACCCCAGTCAGACTAAATACCTTCTAAATACAGTTCTGGTAAATGATTGATCAGCCATAATCATTCAACTCAACTGGGAAGGGCCGAGCCGTCAATAAAGTCTGTGTTTGTTAATTACCTGCTGTAGTTCCACCTGTTGATGATATTGATTGAAGGTATTCGTCATCATTCAGTCCTAGTAGTCATGTGAGAAAGAGTCTGTAATGACTGTCTGGCAGACGTTTCTTTAAATCCATGATATCAGTCATTCATGAGACTGATGCTCCAGTTCTCCCTGTCAGAATAAGCAACAACTTGAAAAGTAAACTCCCGTAGAAATGGCACCATGGCCATTGTGAGTAACCTAATTTATGTTCCTCTAACTCGCCTTCTGGTGAGTTTATACAAAGGGTCATCTCCTACAAGATGGGAGACCGTCAGAAAACGTGGTTGTAACGTTAATCATTTGGTTGGTATTCCATTGGTTACCTCTAGGCAGATGCCCCAGACTCATTGAATATGGCGCTTCTAAATGTTAGAGCAATCACTAGTAAAACCTTTCTTAAAACCTTTCTTATTCTTATCCTTTCTTAACCCTCCTTACCTCATTACTGAGCGCAAAGTTGATTGCATGTTTCTCACTGAAACACAGCTTTTCATACTCTATCACTGAAACATGGCTGTCTTCAGACTGTAGTGCCTCTCTTATTGAAGCCTCCCCCCAGACTACAGCTTTTCATACTCTATCAGAAAAGGGAAGGAAAATGGGCCCCAATTTTTACTAATGCCCTCAGCTGTAAAGACATTTCATTTGGTGACTTTGTGTCTTTTGAGCATCATGCTATACTGTTTAAATGTCAGCCACCAGTGCTGGTCATAACCCTGTATAGGCCACCAAAGCTCTGCCCCACTTTCTTTACTGATTTCTCTGAACTATTGTCTATTGTCCTTGAGAACTAAGATAAAATCATTGTGTTGGGTGATTTTAATATTCATGTTGACAAAGAGACTGACTCCAAGGCCATTGAATGTATTAATCTGTTGAGCTCTATGGACTTTATCCAACATGTTACTGGGCCCACCCATAACCACTCTGGACCTGGTTATTACCAAGGGGCTTTCTATTGACATATCCTCTACGGCCATACTCTGGACCTGGTTATTACCAAGGGGCTTTCTATTGACATATCCTCTACGGCCATACTCTGGACCTGGTTATTACCAAGGGGCTTTCTGTTGACATATCCTCTACGGCCATACTCTGGACCTGGTTATTACCAAGGGGCTTTCTGTTGACATATCCTCTACGGCCATACTCTGGACCTGGTTATTACCAAGGGGCTTTCTGTTGACATATCCTCTACGGCCATACTCTGGACCTGGTTATTACCAAGGGGCTTTCTGTTGACATATCCTCTACGGCCATACTCTGGACCTGGTTATTACCAAGGGGCTTTCTGTTGACATATCCTCTACGGCCATACTCTGGACCTGGTTATTACCAAGGGGCTTTCTATTGACATATCCTCTACGGCCATACTCTGGACCTGGTTATTACCAAGGGAGGTGTTTAGTCCCAGGATCCTTAGCTTAGTGATGAGCTTAGAGGGCACTATGGTGTTGAATGCTGAGCTGTAGTCAATGAATAGCATTCTCACGTAGGTGTTCCTCTTGTCCAGGTGGGAAAGGGCAGTGTGGAGTGCGATAGAGATTGCATCATCTGTAGATCTGTTGGGGCGGTATGCAAATTGGAGTGGGTCTAGGGTTTCTGGGATTATGCTGTTGATGTGAGCCATGACCAGTCTTTCAAAGCACTTCATGGCTACAGACGTCAGTGCTACGGGTCGGTAGTCATTTAGGCAGGTTATCTTAGAGTTCTTGGGCACGGGGACTATGGAGGTCTGCTTGAAACATGTTGGTATTACAGACTCAGTCAGGGACATGTTGAAAATGTCAGTGAAGACACTTGCCAGTTGGTCAGCACATGCTCGGAGTACACGTCCTGGTAATCCGTCTGGCCCTGCGGCCTTGTGAATGTTGACCTGCTTAAAAGTCTTACTCACATCGGCTACGGAGAGCGTGATCACATAGTCATCCGGAACAGCTGGTGCTCTCATGCATGCTTCAGTGTTGCTTGCCTCGAAGCGATCATAGAAGTGGTTTAGCTCGTCTGGTAGGCTTGTGTCACTGGGCAGCTCGCGGCTGTGCTTCCCTTTGTAGTCTGTAATAGTTTTCAAGCCATGCCACATCCGACGAGCGTCAGAGCCAGTGTAGTATGATTCAATCTTAGACCTGTATTGACTCTTTGCTTGCCTGTTTGATGGTTCGTCGGAGGTCATAGCGGGATTTCTTATAAGCGTCCGGGTTAGAGTCCCGTTCCTTGAAAGCGGCAGCTCTACCCTTTAGCTCAGTGCGGATGTTTCCTGTAATCCATGGCTTCTGGTTGGGGTATGTACGTACGGTCACTGTGGGGACGACATCATCGATGCACTTATTGATGAAGCCAGTGACTGATGTGGTGTACTCCTCAATGCTGTCTGAAGAATCCCGGAACATGTTCCAGTCTGTGCTAGCAAAACAGTCCTGTAGCTTAGCATCTGCGTCATCTGACCACTTTTTTATTAACCGAATCACTGGTGCTTCCTGCTTCAGTTTTTGCTTATAAGCAGGAATCAGGAGGATAGAGTTATGGTCAGATTTGCCAAATGGAGGGCGAGGGAGAGCTTTGTATGCGTCTCTGTGTGTGGAGTAAAGGTGGTCTAGAGTTTTTTTTCCCCCTCTGGTTGCACATTTAACATGCTGGTAGAAATTAGGTAGAACGGATTTAAGTTTCCCTGCATTAAAGTCACCGGCCACTAGGAGCGCTGCATCTGGATGAGCGTTTTCCTGCTGTTTCACGGAGCCGATGTAGCGTATAGCCTGCTAGCTGAATGTTATCATTGTTGTCGTTCAGTCACGACTCCGTGAAACATAAGATATTACAGTTTTTAATGTCCCGTTGGTAGGATAACCGTAATCTTAAATCGTCCATTTTATTCTCAAAAGCTTGAACGTTGGCTAATAGGATTGATGGGAGAGGCAGTTTACTCGCTCGCCGTCGGAACCTTACAAGGCACCCGGATCTGCGTCCGCGATATCTCCGTCTCTTCCTCACGCGAATGACGGGGATCTGGTCCTTGTCGGGTGTCTGTAGGATATCCATCGCGACCGCCTCGTTGAAGAAAAAATCTTCGTCCAATGCGAGGTGAGTAATCGCTGTCCTGATATCCAGAAGCTCTTTTTGGTTATAAGAGACGATGGCAGAAACATTATGTACAAAATAAATTACAAATAACGCGGAAAAACACACATAATAGTACAATTGGTTAGAGGGCTGTAAAACGGCAGCCATCTTCTCCGGCGCTGTTCCACCAATTGTGCAAGTTCTCCCACTTAAAAAGATGAGAGGCCTGTAATTTTCATCATAGGTACACGTCAACTATGACAGACAAATTGAGGAAAAAAAATCCAGAAAATCACATTGTAGGATTTGTAATGAATGTATTTGCAAATTATGGTGGAAAATAAGTATTTGGTCACCTACATATAACATATATATAACAAGGCAATTAGAAATGCCAGATGGGCAAATCTTTCTAACTTGATCACTAATAAAAAGAGGGCTCGTCTCGACCATTGATGGCTTGATAAATCCTACCCCCGCAAACCTATGTGAACTTTCCTCCACATCTAAATGTGATGAGTTTGCAGCATATTTCAGAGATAATATAACCAACATTAGGCTGAGACTGAACATATTTGGCATGGGTCCTCAGCTCCTCAAAAAGTTCTACAGCTGCACCATCGAGAGCATCCCGACTGGTTGCATCACCGCCTGGTATGGCAACTGCTCGGCCTCCGACCGCAAGGCACTACAGAGGGTAGTGCGTACGGCCCAGTACATCACTGGGGCCAAGCTTCCTGCCATCCAGGACCTCTATACCAGGCGGTGTCAGAGGAAGGCCCTCAAAAATGTCAAAGACTCTAGTCATAGACTGTTCTCTCTGCTACCGCACGGCAAGCGGTACCGGAGCGCCAAGTCTAGGTCCAAAAGGCTTCTCAACAGCTTCTACCCCCAAGCCATAAGACTCCTGAACAGCTAATCATGGCTACCCGGACTATTTGCACTGCCCCCCCCCCCCCCATTTTTTTACGCTGCTGCTACTCTGTTAATTATTTATGCATAGTCACTTTAACTCTACCCACATGTACATATTACCTCAACTACCTCAACTAGCCGGTGCCCCCGCACATTGACTCTGCAACGGTACCCCCCTGTATATATAGCCTCCCTACTGTTATTTTATTTTACTTCTGCTCTTTTTTTTCTCAACACTTTTTTTGTTGTTTTATTTTTACTTTTTTATTAAAAAATAAATGCACTGTTGGTTAAGGGCTGTAAGTAAGCATTTCACTGTAATGTCTGCACCTGTTGTATTCGGCGCATGTGACCAATAAAATTTGATTTGATTTGATTTCCTTCTGGAGAGGTGGGTTGGCCTCTGTTGACCATGATGTCCTTCTGGACAGACTGGAGAGGTGGGTTGGCCTCTCCGGTCCAGTTATAAATTGGTTTAGGACTAGTCCACATCTGATGTGCCTGAGACTTCCTTTACTCATCTGTAGTAGTTGATCAGGGGCTGCTGTTTAGTAGGTGACCATTACTTCCTGCTTCTACCTCGCAAGGTTTGAAGGAGTGTGATATAAAGGACAGCATAGCCACGGTCAGGGTTCAGGGCATTTCCCAAAGGGTAATATTTAACCTTCCACTGATAATATTAATAACAGGAGGAAGACATCAAATCAAGCTTTATTTATATAGCACATTTCAGACATTTGGTTTTAATCCTCTGATGTTTGTTGTGTAGTAAATAAATCACAGCCTGGACTTGAACCCGATCAAACATCTCTGGAGAGACCTGAAAATAGCTGTGCAGCGACGCTCCCCATCCAACCTGACAGAGCTCGAGAGGATCTGCAGAGAAGAATGGGAGAAACTCACCAAATACAGGTGTGCCAAGCTTGTAGCGTCATACCCAAGAAGACTAGAGGCTGTAATCGCTGCCAAAGGTGCTTCAACAAAGTACTGAGTAAAGGGTCTGAATACTTATGTAAATGTGATATTTCCTTTTGATATTTCCAGTTTTTGGTTTGTCATTATGGGGTATTGTGTGTAGAATGATGAGGAAAAAACCCAATTTAATCCATTTTAGAATAAGGCTGTAACGTAACAACATGTGGAAAAAGTCAAGGGGTCTGAATACTTTCCGAAGGCTCTGTATAATATGAACCACATTCCTGTAAAGCTTAGAGAGGATCTCATGTTAAATACTGTTGAAGTAATATGGCTACAGGTTCACCTGCCTCACCTAAACCCCATTCTGGTGGGAAGCTGCTATAGACCACCAAGTGCTAACAGTCAGTATCTGGATAACATGTGAAATGCTTGATAATGTATGTGATATCAATAGAGAGGTATACTTTCTGGGTGATTTAAATATTGACTGGCTTTCATCAAGCTGCCCACTCAAGAGAAAGCTTCAAACTGGTTCAGGTTATCAATCAACCTAGCAGGGTAGTTACAAACAGTACAGGAATGAAATCATCAACATGTATTGATCACATCTTTACTAATGCTGCAGAGATTTGTTTGAAAGCAGTATCCAGATCCATCGGATGTAGTGATCATAATGTAGTAGTCATATCTAGGAAAACCAAAGTTCCAAAGGCTGGGCCTAATATAGTGTATAAGAGGTCATACAATAAGTTTTGTAGTGATTCCTATGTTGTTGATGTAAATAATATTTGTTGGTCCGTGGTGTGTAATGAGGAGCAAACAAACGCTGCACTTGACAGGTTTATGAAATTGCTTATCCCAGTTACTAATAAGCATGCACCCATCAAGAAAATGACTGTAAAACTGTTGAATCCCTTTGGGTTGATGAGGAATTAAAAAATGGTATGGTTGAGAGGGATGAGGCAAAAGGAATGGCAAATAAGTCTGGCTGCACAACCGATTGGGAAACATACTGCAAATTGAAAAATCATGTGACTAAACTGAATAAAAAGAAGAAGAAACTACACTATGAAACAAAGATAAATGACAAAGAATGATAGTAAAAAGCTTTGGATCACCTTCAATTATATTTTGGGCAAAAAGGCAAACTCAGCTCCATTCATTGAATCAGATGGTTCATTCATCACAAAACCCACTGATATTGCCAACTACTTTAATGATATTTTCATTGGCAAGATTAGCAAATTTAGGCATGATATGCCAGAAACAAACACTGAGGACTGAGCACGCCCCCCATCAAGCAGACTAAAAAGATTTGGCATGGGTCCTCAGATCCTAAAAAAATTCTACAGCCGCACCATCGTGAGCATCCTGACTGGTTGCATCACCGCCTGGTATGGCAACTGCTTGGCCTCTGACCGCAAGGCACTACAGAGGGTAGTGCGTACGGCCCAGTACATCACTGGGGCAAAGCTTCCTGCCATCCAGGACCTCTATACCAGGCGGTGTCAGAGGAAGGCCCTCAAAATTGTCAAAGACTCCAGCCACCCTAGTCATAGACTGTTCTCTCTGCTACCGCACGGCTACCGCACGGCAAGCCATAAGACTCCTGAACAGCTAATCATGGCTACCCGGACTATTTGCACTGCCCCCCCACCCCATCCTTTTTACGCTGCTGCTACTCTGTTAAGTATTTATGCATAGTCACTTTAACTCTACCCACATGTACATATTACCTCAACTACCTCAACTAGCCGGTGCCCCCGCACATTGACTCTGCAACGGTACCCCCCTGTATATATAGCCTCCCTACTGTCACTTTATTTTACTTCTGCTCTTTTTTTCTCAACACTTTTTTTGTTGTTGTTTTATTCTTACTTTTTTTGTTTAAAATAAAGGCACTGTTGGTTAAGGGCTGTAAGTAAGCATTTCACTGTAATGTCTGCACCTGTTGTATTCGGCGCATGTGACCAATAAAATTTGATTTGATTTGATTTGACACTATACATCCAAGTATATCTGACCAAATTATGAATAACAAGCATTTTAATTTTGAATTCCGTAAAGTGAGTGTGGAAGTTGTGAAACAATGATTGTTGTCTATCAACAATGACAAGCCACCGGGGTCTGATATCTTGGATGGAAAATTACTGCCACTCCTATTTGCCATATCTTCAATTTAAGCCTACTAGAAAGTGTGTGCCCTCAGGCTTGGAGGGAAGCAAAAGTCATTCCGCTACCTAAGAATAGTAAAGCACCCTTTACTGGCTCAAACAGCCGACCAATCAGCCTGTTAGTAAAGTCTTGGAAAAACATTGTCCATTTCCAAAATGACAATGCACCTAACTTATTGCCGATGGACAAACTTCATACAGAAAATCACAGAAATCCTGTAGATCTCCGAAACCGTCCATTTGCCATATTAACTTTTCCATCGGTCATATGCCGATGCCACAGATGCCACTTATGTAGGACATTCAACAAGCACAGCACTTACACAAATGACTGATGATTGGCTGAGAGAAATTGATGATAAAAAGATTGTGGGGGCTGTTTTGTCAGACTTCAGTGCGGCTTTTGACATTATCGGTCATAGTCTGCTGCTGGAAAAATGTATGTGTTATGGCTTTACACCCCCTGCTATATTGTGGATAAAGAGTTACCTGTCTAACAGAACACCTTATGGAACAGCAGGGACTATGAAGAGACAAACACAGCCACATTCACACACACAATCACATACGCACTATACACACGTACACATGGATGTTGTGTTGTAGATATATGGTAGTGGATTATGGGCCTGAGGGCACACGCTTAGTGTGTTGCGAACTCTGTAATGAATGCATTGTAATGTTTTTAAAATTGTATAACTGCCTTAATTTTCCTGGACCCTAGGAAGACTACAGTGCCTTGCAAAAGTATTCATCCCCCTTGGCGTTTTTCCTATTTTGTTGCATTACAACCTGTAATTTAAATGGAGGGGGGTAGTTATGCACGCTCAAGTTTCTTTTGTTTTTTGTTTAATTTCTTGTTTGTTTCACAAAAATATATTTTGCATCTTCAAAGTGGTAGGCATGTTGTGTAAATCCCAAAAAATCCATTTTAATTCCAGGTTGTAAGGCAACAAAATAGGACAAATTCAAATGGGGTGAATACTTTCGCAAGCCACTGTACATATCAATAGACTGTAGGTCTGCCTGAACTCACGCCTATCGATCAATAGACTGTAGGTCTGCCTGAACTCACGCCTACCGATCAATAGTCTGTCTGTCTGAACACTGCTACCGATCAATTCTCTGTCTGACTGAACTCAATGCTACAGATCAATATACTGTATGTCTAAAGAAGTTACAGGTCTGTGAGAGCCAGAAATCTTGCTTGTTTGTAGGTGACCAAATCCTTATTTTCCACCATAATTTACAAATAAATTCATTAAAAATCCTTCAATGTGATTTTCTGGATTTTTTTTCCTCATTTTGTCTGTCATAGTTGACGTGTACCTATGATGAAAATTACAGGCCTCTCTCATCTTTTTAAGTGGGAGAACTTGCACAATTGGTGGCTGACTAAATACTTTTTTCCCCACTGTATGTATGTCTGACTGAACTTACTGCTACAGATCAATAGACTGTCTGTCTGTCTGAACTCACTGCTACAGATCAATAAACTGTCTGTCTGATTAACTTAGTTTTTTACGATTGCTTACACACTAAAATTAAACTTTTCCCACAATTAGCAAAACCTTACACTCAAGGAGCAAAACACAAGGCTAAATTTGCACAACTGTAAGCACATTGTCAGCTTCACACAGTGATTTGCAAAACACTAAACACACTTGTATACATCAGACACAGAAGTATATCATGATGTCACTTCCTTGCAATTCCAAAGCACTGACTGTCAAATTACCACACCTATGAGCCAATCTGTTAAACACAGCCATCAGGTGATTGCTAAATTGTAGACACACCAATCAGGTTTAAGCACTATAAAAATGCAGCAGGTAGGTTCACCTGCCTTCAACCAAAATGGAAGGAGTCAGAAGAAGAGTGAGGGTGAGAGGAGGAGTACACAGAGGAGGAGAAGGAGGAGGAGGAAGAGGAAGAGGCCGAGCCAGAGGTCGAGGAAGACCTGAAGCAGGAGGAGAACCAAACTTATCAAATGACATTGGTGCAACACTAGTGGACCATGTTATGAACCACGGATTGACGCTGAGGGAGGCTGGACTGAGAGTTCAGCCAAATCTTAGCAGATATACAGTGGCATCTGTCATAAGGACTTTTCGAAAGAAAAACAGGTAAAATAAGATCTAGTTACAGTAATCAGCCGCTTATTGTATGCACCATATCAGCACTTGTGATACCCCTTCCTGTGACATTGTACAGTAAGTTACATGTATTATTCTCTACATAGGATTGAGGGTCGGGAACGACAAGGAGGAAGGGGGCCCATATTCACGCAAGAACCAGAGAGAGAGCTAATCAACATGGTTTTGGCCAATAATGCTATCAGGCTCAGAGAACTACAAGCCAACATTATCGGTGACCATGCCATTTTCAATAATGTCCATCAGGTCTCTCAGTCAACACTGGCACGCATCCTGAAAAGACATCAGGTTCAAATGAAACAACTTTATCGAGTGCCTTTTGAGCGGAATTCAGAGAGGGTCAAACGGCTGCGGCACGAGTATGTGGAGGTATGTATTGTTCACTTTAGCACTGTGATGTTGTACACATGACTATTTTACATTGACTGTATACTAGACCTATCCTGAACCACACAATCTTGTCTTTCACTGTATTTCAGAGAGTTTTGCAGATGGATGCTGAGGAAATCCTGCATGAATTCATATATATTGATGAGGCAGGGTTCAACCTCACAAAAGCAAGAAGGAGAGGCAGAAATATAATTGGCCACAGGGCTATAATCAATGTCCCAGGGCAACGTGGGGGTAACATCACCCTTTGCGCTGCCATTTCACAGCATGGGGTTCTCCTCCGTCATGCCAAAATGGGCCCTTACAACACACCTCACATTCTCGCATTTTTGGACCGATTGCACCACATCGTCACAGCAGGTAATGAAATGCACCAGATGCAATACACTGTCATCTGGGACAATGTGTCATTCCACCGCTCTGCTTTGGTCCAGAACTGGTTTCAACACCATCCATAGTTGACAGTACTATACCTTCCACCATACTCTCCATTTCTAAACCCTATCGAATAGTTTTTCTCTGCATGGCGGTGGAAGGTTAACGATCTCCAGCCCCAGGCTCAGGTACCCCTCATTCAGGCCATGGAGGACGCCTGTGACCAAGTCGACGCCGCAGCTGTGCAAGGATGGATTCGACATTCAAGACGGTTCTTCCCGTGTTGTCTTGCTAATGAGGATATTGCTTGTGATGTTGATGAAATTCTCTGGCCAGATCCAGCTAGGCGAAGAGATAATGTATAGTATGTTTACTGTAGTATTTTCTGCACAATATTGTCCGTTTCTTTCAGATTATTTGTTATGTTTGTTGTTGTTATTTACTGTAATTGTAACCTGTACTGGATACAGTATGTTACGTTTGTCTGTTGTTTGCTGAGCTAACAGTGTTATGCACACTGCTGTAGTAGCGTGAAAACTGGGACATGTTTTGTTGTGATTCTCCATGTTGACATGTTGACTGATTTGGGTATATGGAGAGAAATAAATGATATTTTCCTCAGTCTGCAGCATTGGTCTTGTGTAGTGTTTGTATAGTTGCACTTTCTCTGTGTACTTCATTTACAGTACTCTAATCACTGAGAATTAGACTTGCTAAAAGTGTTTTAGGTTAGCAACAGCAGTGTGTAACTGGTTCAAAAAGATTGAAGTCATATGAAATGTGTGTGTTTCGTATGGTAACAAAATATTGTTTTTATGAAGTCGTGTATAGTTTTGTGATAGATTAATTATTGATAACTAATTATTACACCCTGAAACTGTGTGAAATGTGTTAGAATGTGTGAGTGTAGGACCAGTAAAGACTATGACATTGAGCTACTATTTAGCAATGTGAGTAAGAGTTAGACCAGACAACAAAGGAGAACTGTCTAAACCAAGATAAAGAGGCCCCTCCCAATTTAGGGAGGAGAGAAACTGTTAGGCTGTTTGAGGAGTATGAAATATGGTGCAGGATATTGTGAGGACGGTGATTACTGAAGTTTGCCACCTGGCCGAGCAAGGAGTAGGAAAATATAAGAACAGTGTGTGACCTAATGGTCAGGAAAACATCAGCTGAACCGAAGTGTGTGTGTGCTTACAAGGTGTGTATAGTGGAAAAATACAGGCCGCCTAGGGGGGAGGGGGAGGGGGGGGCAGGATTTTTCGTATGACTTATGTGTATAAAAGGATTGTACCACCATTTTGTTTTAGAATTCTCAATGAATAAATCTCTGACCATGCAGACCGGGACTCTGTCCGTTACTTAAATCCCAAAAGACTTACAACCTTTTGGGAGACGCACAGAGACACTGAAATAGTTTGTTAAATAATTCACTTAACATTTTGACAAAAGTGTTCCATTTTGCAAATTATCTGAAGTGTTGTGCTACTTTGGTGTAGTGTTTTGACAAACCGGACCCTGTTTTCAAAATTGTGCTTAAACAATTGAAAAAAACTGTAATGCTACAGATCAATACAATATCTGTCTGTCAGACTGAACTCAATAATACAGATCAATAGACTATCTATCTCTCTGACCGAACACAATGCTACAGATCAATAGACTGTCTGTATGTCTGACAGAACTCAATGAATAAAGTAAGTTAGAGTCTATTCCTAGAAACATTGAACCGCTGTAGTTTACAACAATTCTAATTTCTAAAGTGGAAGTTGGGAGAGTTATATTCGGGTGTTTCAGTGAAACAATTATAGTTTCTGAGGTGGAAGTTGGGAGAGTTATATTTGGGAGTTGTGGTGAGGGAGGCCCCGCTCTCTCCTTTCCCAGATGTTTAGTTCATTTCATTCCGATCTCCTCTGCATTATTGTAGCCATCTGCTGCAGCCTGTCAACTATGCCTCTGCCTATCCCTGTTCTCTCCTCTCCGCACAGGCTACACAAACACCTCACACCGCGTGGCTGCTGCCTCTCTAACCTGGTGGTCCCTGCACGCACTACCCACCTGGAGTTCCAGGTCTCAGGCAGCCTCTGGAACTGCCGTTCTGCTGCCAACAAGGCAGAGTTCATCCCAGCCTATGCTACCCTCCAGTCCCTCGACTTCTTGGCGCTGACGGAAACATGGATTACCACTGAAAACACTGCTACTCCTACTGCTCTCTCCTCGTCTGACCATGTGTTCTCGCATACCCCGAGAGCATCTGGTCAGAGGGGTGGTGGCACAGGAATCCTCATCTCTCCCAAGTGGACATTCTCAATTTTTCCCCTAACCCATCTGTCCATCTCCTCATTTGAATTCCATGCTGTCACAGTCACTAGCCCATTTAAGCTTAATATCCTTGTCATCTATCGCCCTCCAGGTTCCCTTGGAGAGTTCATCAATGACCTTGACGCCTTGATAAGTTCCTTTCCTGAGGATGGCTCACCCCTCACAGTTCTGGGGGATTTCAACCTCCCTACGTCTACATTTGACTCATTTCTCTCTGCCTCCTTCTTTCCACTCCTCTCCTCTTTTGACCTCACCCTCTCACCGTCCCCCCCTACTCACAAGGCAGGCAATACGCTTGACCTCATCTTTACTAGATGCTGTTGTTCTACTAATCTCACTGCAACTCCCCTCCAAGTCTCCGACCACTACTTTGTATCCTTTTCTCTCTCCCTCTCCTCCAACACTACTCACTCTGCCCCTACACAGATGGTAATGCGCCGCCGCAACCTTCGCTCTCTCTCTCCCGCTACTCTCTCCTCTTCCATCCTATCATCTCTTCCCTCTGCTCAATCCTTCTCCCTCCAATCTCCTGATTCTGCCTCCTCAACCCTCCTCTCCTCCCTTTCTGCATCCTTTGACTCTCTATGTCCCCTATCCTCCCGGCCGGCTCGGTCCTCCCCTCCAGCTCCGTGGCTTGATGACTCATTGCGAGCTCACAGAACAGAGCTCCGGGCAGCTGAGCGGAAATGGAAGAAAACTAGACTCCCTGCGGACCTGGCATCTTTTCACTCCCTCCTCTCTACATTTTCTTCATCTGTTTCTGCTGCTAAGGCCACTTTCTATCACTATAAATTCCAAGCATCTGCCTCTAACCCTAGGAAGCTATTTGCCACATTCTCCTCCCTGCTGAATCCTCCTCCCCCCCCCCCCCCCTCCTCCCTCTCTGTGGATGACTTCGTCAACCACTTTGAAAAGAAGGTTGACGACATCCGATCCTCGTTTGTTAAGTCAAATGACACTGCTGGTCCTGCTCACACTGCCCTACCCTATGCTTTGACTTCTTTCTCCCCTCTCTCTCCAGATAAAATCTTGCGACTTGTGGCGGCCGGCCGCCCAACAACCTGCCCGCTTGACCCTATCCCCTCCTCTCTTCTCCAGACCATCTCCGGTGACCTTCTCCCCTACCTCACCTCGCTGATCAACTCATCCTTGACCGCTGGCTATGTCCCTTCCGTCTTCAAGAGAGCGAGAGTTGCACCCCTTCTCAAAAAACCAACACTCGATCCCTCTGATGTCAACAACTACAGACCAGTATCCCTTCTTTCTTTTCTTTCCAAAACTATTGAGCGTGCCGTCTTTAGCCAACTCTCTTGCTATCTCTCTCAGAATGACCTTCTTGATCCAAACCAGTCAGGTTTTGTTACGGATACAGGTATCCTGTGTCCTGTGTTTTCCTCCCCTTCTGCCCTAATCACAGGTGTCCTGTATGTTCCTGATTGGTGGTCGTTGAGATGTCTGCTGATTGCTAAGGTGGACCAATCAGTGAACATTCCTCTGCATGGCACCACCTGTTGCTGGTTTTTCAATCACACATCCCATTGTTTAAAAACCAGTCAGTTATGTTTGTTGTGAGAGAGAAAGACGTTTCCGTATGTGAGTATGGATACTGTGGTATCCTGTGTATTGTGTACTCACTAAGTTTGGCTACTCTGTTTGGTAATTTTGTAAAAGACTGTTTCCATATGTGAGTATGGATACTGTGGTATCCTGTGTATGGTGTACTCATTAATTTGCTGATTACTCTGTTTGGTAACTGTGTTTCTGGGAAAAGGGGAGTTTAAGCAAGTTGCCCTTGGGCGTACATTACCCGTAGGAAGAAATCTGTCTAAAAACACTAGTTAGACCTGAGCGGACCACCCACTGTACTTTTGTATGACTAGCAGTAGCTTAGCGGTTCTTGAGGCAGGCAAGATCAGTTTAGGGGTGTTTTACACTATTGTTTCATTTCTTGGGTCCTGCTCAGCCCTTTTTCCCAAAACCTTTATCGTGTGTTCAGCAATAAACCTTTTATGTTTGACGGTAGTTTATGGTTGTCGTGTAGTTTTTCGTTCTCACTGTTCCATGTCACACTTATAATTTGCATGAATTATGTTACGGGTCTCATGTCCATCACCCTAGACGTTTAAAGCCACGGGGTTCGTAACAGGTTTCAAGACTGGTCATTCAACTGAGACTGCTCTTCTCTGTGTCACGGAGGCTCTCCGCACTGCTAAAGCTAACTCTCTCTCCTCTGCTCTTGTCCTTCTAGACCTGTCTGCTGCCTTTGATACTGTGAACCATCAGATCCTCCTCTCCACCCTCTCCGAGCTGGGCATCTCCGGCGCGGCTCACTCTTGGATTGCGTCCTACCTGACCGGTCGCTCCTACCAAGTGGGCGTGGCGAGAAGCTGTCTCCGCACCACGTGCTCTCACCACTGGTGTCCCCCAGGGCTCAGTTCTAGGCCCTCTCCTATTCTCGCTATACACCAAGTCACTTGGCTCTGTCATATCCTCACATGGCCTCTCCTATCATTGCTACGCTGACGATACACAACTAATCTTCTCCTTTCCCCCTTCTGATAACCAGGTGGCGAATCGCATCTCTGCATGTCTGGCAGACATATCAGTATGGATGACGGATCACCACCTCAAGCTGAACCTTGGCAAGACGGAGCTGCTCTTCCTCCCGGGGAAGGACTGCCCGTTCCATGATCTCGCCATCACGGTTGACAACTCCGTTGTGTCCTCCTCCCAGAGTGCGAAGAGCCTTGGCGTGACCCTGGACAACACCCTGTCGTTCTCCGCTAACATCAAGGCGGTGACCCGATCCTGTAGGTTCATGCTCTACAACATTCGGAGAGTACGACCCTGCCTTACACAGGAAGCGGCACAGGTCCTAATCCAGGCACTTGTCATCTCCCGTCTGGATTACTGCAACTCGCTGTTGGCTGGGCTCCCTGCCTGTGCCATTAAACCCCTACAACTGATCCAGAATGCCGCAGCCCGTCTGGTGTTCAACCTTCCCAAGTTCTCTCACGTCACCCCCGCTCCTCCGCACACTCCACTGGCTTCCAGTTGAAGCTCGCATCTGTTACAAGACCATGGTGCTTGCCTATGGAGCTGTGAGGGGAACGGCACCTCCGTACCTTCAGGCTCTGATCAGTCCCTACACCCAAACGAGGGCATTGCGTTCATCCACCTCTGGCCTGCTGGCTCCCCTACTCTGCGGAAGCATAGTTTCCGCTCAGCCCAGTCAAAAACTGTTCGCTGCTCTGGCACCCCAATGGTGGAACGGGCTCCCTCGCGACGCCAGGACATGCGGAATCACTCACCACCTTCCGTGAGGCATTTGAAACCCCTACCTCTTTAAGGAATACCTGGGATAGGATAAAGTCATCCTTCTACCCCCCCCCCCCCCCCAAAAAATAAATAAATAAATAAAATAAAAAATGTGTAAAGTGGTGTCCCAATCCTCCTCTTTGACTCACCCTCTCACGCCCCCCCTATCACAAGGAGCAATCGTTTAAACTCATTTTTACTAATGCTGTTGTTCTACTACATCTCACTGCAATCCCCTCCAGCCCTCCGACACTATTTTGTATCCTTTTCTATCCTCTCCTCCAACACTACTCATTTGCCCCTACACAGTTTGGTAATGCGCCGCCGCAACCTTCGCTCTCTCTCTCCCCCTACTCTCTCCTCTTCCATCCTATCATCTCTTCCCTCTGCTCATCCTTCTCCCCCCAAATCTCCTGATTCTGCCCCCTAAAACCCTCCCTCCTCCCTTTCTGCATCCTTTGGACCTCTATGTCCCCTATCCTCCCGGCCGGCTCGGTCCTCCCTCCAGCTCCGTGGCTTGATGACTCATTGCAGCTCACAGAACAGAGCTCCGGGCAGCTGAGGGGAAAATGGAAGAAAACTAGACCCCCTGCGGACCTGGATCTTTTCACTCCCTCCTCTCTACTATTTTCTTCATCTGTTTCTGCTGCTAAGGCCACTTTCTATCACTATAAATTCCAAGCATCTGCCTCTAACCCTAGGAAGCTATTTGCCACATTCTCCTCCCTGCTGAATCCTCCTCCCCCCCCCCCCCCCCCCCCTCCTCCCTCTCTGTGGATGACTTCGTCAACCACTTTGAAAAGAAGGTTGACGACATCCGATCCTCGTTTGTTAAGTCAAATGACACTGCTGGTCCTGCTCACACTGCCCTACCCTATGCTTTGACTTCTTTCTCCCCTCTCTCTCCAGATAAAATCTTGCGACTTGTGGCGGCCGGCCGCCCAACAACCTGCCCGCTTGACCCTATCCCCTCCTCTCTTTCTCCAGACCATCTCCGGTGACCTTCTCCCCTACCTCACCTCGCTGATCAACTCATCCTTGACCGCTGGCTATGTCCCTTCCGTCTTCAAGAGAGCGAGAGTTGCACCCCTTCTCAAAAAACCAACACTCGATCCCTCTGATGTCAACAACTACAGACCAGTATCCCTTCTTTCTTTTCTTTCCAAAACTATTGAGCGTGCCGTCTTTAGCCAACTCTCTTGCTATCTCTCTCAGAATGACCTTCTTGATCCAAACCAGTCAGGTTTTGTTACGGATACAGGTATCCTGTGTCCTGTGTTTTCCTCCCCTTCTGCCCTAATCACAGGTGTCCTGTATGTTCCTGATTGGTGGTCGTTGAGATGTCTGCTGATTGCTAAGGTGGACCAATCAGTGAACATTCCTCTGCATGGCACCACCTGTTGCTGGTTTTTCAATCACACATCCCATTGTTTAAAAACCAGTCAGTTATGTTTGTTGTGAGAGAGAAAGACGTTTCCGTATGTGAGTATGGATACTGTGGTATCCTGTGTATTGTGTACTCACTAAGTTTGGCTACTCTGTTTGGTAATTTTGTAAAAGACTGTTTCCATATGTGAGTATGGATACTGTGGTATCCTGTGTATGGTGTACTCATTAATTTGCTGATTACTCTGTTTGGTAACTGTGTTTCTGGGAAAAGGGGAGTTTAAGCAAGTTGCCCTTGGGCGTACATTACCCGTAGGAAGAAATCTGTCTAAAAACACTAGTTAGACCTGAGCGGACCACCCACTGTACTTTTGTATGACTAGCAGTAGCTTAGCGGTTCTTGAGGCAGGCAAGATCAGTTTAGGGGTGTTTTACACTATTGTTTCATTTCTTGGGTCCTGCTCAGCCCTTTTTCCCAAAACCTTTATCGTGTGTTCAGCAATAAACCTTTTATGTTTGACGGTAGTTTATGGTTGTCGTGTAGTTTTTCGTTCTCACTGTTCCATGTCACACTTATAATTTGCATGAATTATGTTACGGGTCTCATGTCCATCACCCTAGACGTTTAAAGCCACGGGGTTCGTAACAGGTTTCAAGACTGGTCATTCAACTGAGACTGCTCTTCTCTGTGTCACGGAGGCTCTCCGCACTGCTAAAGCTAACTCTCTCTCCTCTGCTCTTGTCCTTCTAGACCTGTCTGCTGCCTTTGATACTGTGAACCATCAGATCCTCCTCTCCACCCTCTCCGAGCTGGGCATCTCCGGCGCGGCTCACTCTTGGATTGCGTCCTACCTGACCGGTCGCTCCTACCAAGTGGCGTGGCGAGAAGCTGTCTCCGCACCACGTGCTCTCACCACTGGTGTCCCCCAGGGCTCAGTTCTAGGCCCTCTCCTATTCTCGCTATACACCAAGTCACTTGGCTCTGTCATATCCTCACATGGCCTCTCCTATCATTGCTACGCTGACGATACACAACTAATCTTCTCCTTTCCCCCTTCTGATAACCAGGTGGCGAATCGCATCTCTGCATGTCTGGCAGACATATCAGTATGGATGACGGATCACCACCTCAAGCTGAACCTTGGCAAGACGGAGCTGCTCTTCCTCCCGGGGAAGGACTGCCCGTTCCATGATCTCGCCATCACGGTTGACAACTCCGTTGTGTCCTCCTCCCAGAGTGCGAAGAGCCTTGGCGTGACCCTGGACAACACCCTGTCGTTCTCCGCTAACATCAAGGCGGTGACCCGATCCTGTAGGTTCATGCTCTACAACATTCGGAGAGTACGACCCTGCCTTACACAGGAAGCGGCACAGGTCCTAATCCAGGCACTTGTCATCTCCCGTCTGGATTACTGCAACTCGCTGTTGGCTGGGCTCCCTGCCTGTGCCATTAAACCCCTACAACTGATCCAGAATGCCGCAGCCCGTCTGGTGTTCAACCTTCCCAAGTTCTCTCACGTCACCCCGCTCCTCCGCACACTCCACTGGCTTCCAGTTGAAGCTCGCATCTGTTACAAGACCATGGTGCTTGCCTATGGAGCTGTGAGGGGAACGGCACCTCCGTACCTTCAGGCTCTGATCAGTCCCTACACCCAAACGAGGGCATTGCGTTCATCCACCTCTGGCCTGCTGGCTCCCCTACCTCTGCGGAAGCATAGTTCCCGCTCAGCCCAGTCAAAACTGTTCGCTGCTCTGGCACCCCAATGGTGGAACGGGCTCCCTCGCGACGCCAGGACAGCGGACTCACTCACCACCTTCCGGAGGCATTTGAAACCCTACCTCTTTAAGGAATACCTGGGATAGGATAAAGTCATCCTTCTACCCCCCCCCCCCCCCAAAATAAATAAATAAATAAATAAAATAAAATGTGTAAAGTGGTGATCCCACTGGCTATAAGGTGAATGCACCAATTTGTAAGTCGCTCTGGATAAGAGCGTCTGCTAAATGACGTAAATGTAAATGTAAAACTACAGATCAATAGAATATCTGTCTGTCTGACTGAACTCAATGCTACATACAGTGAGGGAAAAAAGTATTTGATCCCCTGCTGATTTTGTACATTTGCCCACTGACAAAGAAATTATCAGTCTATAATTTTAATGGTAGGTTTATTTGAACAGTGAGAGACAGAATAACAACAAAAAAATCCAGAAAAACGCATGTCAAAAATGTTATAAATTGATTTGCATTTTAATGAGGTAAATAAGTATTTGACCACCTCTTAATCAGAAAGATTTCTGGCTCCCAGGTGTCTTTTATACAGGTAACGAGCTGAGATTAGGAGCACACTCTTAAAGGGAGTGCTCCTAATCTCAGCTTGTTACTAGTGTAAAAGACACCTGTCCACAGAAGCAATCAATCAATCAGATTCCAAACTCTCCACCATGGCCAAGACCAAAGAGCTCTCCAAGGATGTCAGGGTCAAGATTGTAGACCTACACAAGGCTGGAATGGGCTACAAGACCATCGCCAAGCAGCTTGGTGAGAAGCTGACAACAGTTGGTGCGATTATTCGCAAATGGAAGAAACACAAAATAACTGTCAATCTCCCTCGGCCTGGGGCTCCATGCAAGATCTCACCTCGTGGAGTTGCAATGATCATGAGAACGGTGAGGAATCAGCCCAGAACTACACAGGAGGATCTTGTCAATGATCTCAAGGCAGCTGGGACCATAGTCACCAAGAAAACAATTGGTAACACACTATGCCATGAAGGACTGAAATCCTGCAGCGCCTGCAAGGTCCCCCTGCTCAAGAAAGCACATATACAGGCCCGTCTGAAGTTTGCCAATGAACGTCTGAATGATTCAGAGGAGAACTGGGTGAAAGTGTTGTGGTCAGATGAGACCAAAATCGAGCTCTTTGGCATCAACTCAACTCGCCGTGTTTGGAGGAGGAGGAATGCTGCCTATGACCCCAAGAACACCATCCCCACCGTCAAACATGGAGGTGGAAACATTATGCTTTGGGGGTGTTTTTCTGCTAAGGGGACAGGACAACTTCACCGCATCAAAGGGACGATGGACGGGGCCATGTACCGTCAAATCTTGGGTGAGAACCTCATTCCCTCAGCCAGTGCATTGAAAATGGGTCGTGGATGGGTATTCCAGCATGACAATGACCCAAAACACACGGCCAAGGCAACAAAGGAGTGGCTCAAGAAGAAGCACATTAAGGTCCTGGAGTGGCCTAGCCAGTCTCCATACCTTAATCCCATAGAAAATCTGTGGAGGGAGCTGAAGGTTCGAGTTGCCAAACGTCAGCCTCGAAACCTTAATGACTTGGAGAAGATCTGCAAAGAGGAGTGGGACAAAATCCCTCCTGAGATGTGTGCAAACCTGGTGGCCAACTACAAGAAACGTCTGACCTCTGTGATTGCCAACAAGGGTTTTGCCACCAAGTACTAAGTCATGTTTTGCAGAGGGGTCAAATACTTATTTCCCTCATTAAAATACAAATCTATTTATAACATTTTTGACATGCGTTTTTCTGGATTTTGTTGTTGTTATTCTGTCTCTCACTGTTCAAATAAACCTACCATTAAAATGATAGACTGATCATTTCTTTGTCAGTGGGAAAACGTACAAAATCAGTGGGGGATCAAATACTTTTTTCCCTCACTGTATGTAGCAATAGAATGTATGTCTTACTGAATTTACTGCTACAGATCAATAGACTATGTTTGTCTGTCTAACTGAACTCAATACTAAAGATCAATAAACTATGGCTGACTGAACTCAATACTAAAGATCAATAGACTGTCTCTCTGGCTGTCTTAACTCAATGCTACAGATCAATAGACTGTGTCTGTCTGGCTGAACTCAATGCTACAGATCAATAAACTATGGCTGACTGAACTCAATACTAAAGATCAATAGTCTGTCTGTCTGAACTCACTGCTACATATCAATAGACTGTCTGTCTGACTGAACTCAATGCTACAAATCAATAGTATTTATCTCTGTCTGAACTCACTGCTACATATCAATAAACTCTCTGTCTGCCTGACTGAACTCAATGCTACAGATCAATAAACTGTATGGCTGTAATTCTA
Source organism: Coregonus sp. 'balchen' (assembly GCA_902810595.1). Taxonomy (NCBI): domain Eukaryota; kingdom Metazoa; phylum Chordata; class Actinopteri; order Salmoniformes; family Salmonidae; genus Coregonus; species Coregonus sp. 'balchen'. Next base: position 373,310 of record LR778272.1, on the reverse strand, counting down.
GCAAAATGTATAGTGCATAGAATTAAAAAGGTATTGTCGGACATTATTCATCCTAATCAGACAGGTTTTTTACATGGAAGATACATTGGAGATAATATAAGGCAAGTACTGGAAACAATAGAACACTATGAAAAATCTGGGAAACCAGGCCTGCTATTCATAGCAGACTTTGAAAAGGCATTTGATAAAGTATGACTGGGGTTTATATATAAATGCCTGGAGCATTTCAATTTTGGTGAATCTCTTATAAAATGGGTCAAAATCATGTATAGTAACCCTAGGTGTAAAATAGTAAATAATGGCTATTTCTCAGGAGTGAAACAATCGGCATATCTATTTATTGTGGCCATCGAGATGTTAGCTATTAAAATCAGATCCAACAATAATATCAGGGGATTAGAAATCCAGGGCTTAAAAACAAAGGTGTCATTGTACGCAGATGATTCATGTTTTCTTCAAAATCCACAACTAGAATCCCTCCACAGCCTCAGAGGATCTAGATACATTTTCTAATCTCTCTGGATTACAACCAAATTATGACAAATGTACTATATTACGTATTGGATCAATAAAAAATACAATTTTTACATTACCATGTAGTTTACCAATAAAATGGTCTGATGGTGATGTGGATACACTCGGAATACATATCCAAAGGAAATAAATGATCTCACTTTAATAAATTATAATAGAAAGTTAGCAAAAATAGATAAGATCTTGCTACCATGGAAAGGTGGGTGCCTGTCAATTTGTAGAAAAATCAACCTGATTAACTCTTTAGTATTATCCCAGTTTACCTATTTGCTTATGGTCTTGCCTACGCCTAGCAACAGTTTTTTAAATTATATGAGAAAAAAATATTCCATTTTATTTGGAACGGCAAGCCAGACAAAATTAAACGGGCCTATTTATATAATGAATATGAATTCGGAGGACAGAAACGATTAAATATTAAAGCATTAGACCTATCACTAAAAGCTTCAGTCATACAAAAGTTTTACTTAAATCCGAACTGGTTCTCAAGCAAATTAGTAAGATTGTCTCACCCAATGTTCAAGAAAGGCCTTTTTCCCTTTATTCAGATTACAACCTCTCACTTTCAGTTATTTGAAAAGGAAATCATCTCCCAGATATCACTATTTCTAAAACAAGCCATAGAAAGTTGGTTGCAATTTAAATGTAATCCTCCAGAAACGACAGAACAAATAATGCAACAAATATTGTGGTTAAACTCAAATATACTAATTGACAAAAAAAAACTTTTTTTTTTGACAAAATGTATAAAAAAGGTATAATCTTTGTAAATGATATCATCGGTAGGACTGGTGGAGTTATGTCACACATGCAGCTAACAAAAATGTCTGCTCTACCCAAAATTACAACCAAATAATTGCAGCCTTACCGCAAAAATGGAAGAGGAAAGTGGAAGGGGGAGAAAGTAAGGAACTTGTCTGTCGGCCGCATTAAAGAACATCATTGGTTAAGGAAAACTGTGATAAATAAAAAAGTATATCAGTTTCATTTAAGGACCAAAGGATTGACAGCCGTCCCATATAGATTGCAAAATAGTTGGGAAGAGATCTTTGACGTACCGATCCCATGGCATAGTGTTTATGAACTGACACGCAAAACGACACCGGATTCAAAACTTAGAATCTTTCAATTTAAATTATTATATAAAATTCTTGCTACCAATAGAATGTTATTTATATGGGGGATACAATCTTCACAGCTCTGCAGATTTTGTTGCGAAGAGACAGAATCATTAGATCATTTGTTTTGGTTCTGTCCATTTGTAGCTTGTTTTTGGACACAGGTCCAGGAATGGGTAAAGGATTGCAATATTTACCTGGAGCTAACCCTGCAGATAGCACTACTGGGTGCTCTGAAAAGTCATAGTCAATCAATCAATAACATAATAATACTTTTAGCAAAAAAAAATATTTTAAATTCACAATCTGTAGAAACAATGAGAATAGAAAGGTTCAGAACTTTTGTAAGACACCACAGTACAGTTGAAATATATATGGCAAATAGAAATCCTATATGGATGGTGTTAAGAGATAGATGGGAGGTGTTGAATGGAGTTGAAGGATGGGACTAAGAACAACTAACAACAAACAATGACAAGATAACTAATAATGTAAGCACGCTGTGTCCATAATAAGTGAATGGGTTGTAGGTTGGGAGCTTTTGTGAAGGAGCACAGTTAGAAAGATATGGCATATACAGTGGGGAAAAAAAGTATTAATTCAGCCACCAATTGTGCAAGTTCTCCCACTTAAAAAGATGAGAGAGGCCTGTAATTTTCATCATAGGTACACGTCAACTATGACTGAGAAAAGAAAATCACATTGTAGGATTTTTAATGAATTTATTTGCAAAATTATGGTGGAAAATAAGTATTTGGTCAATAACAAAAGTTTCTCAATACTTTGTTATATACCCTTTGTTGGCAATGACACAGGTCAAAACGTTTTTCTGTAAGTCTTCACAAGGTTTTCACACACTGTTGCTGGTATTTTGGCCCATTCCTCCATGCAGATCTCCTCTAGAGCAGTGATGTTTTGGGGCTGTCGCTGGGCAACACAGACTTTCAACTCCCTCCAAAGATTTTCTATGGGGTTTGAGATCTGGAGACTGGCTAGGCCACTCCAGGACCTTGAAATACTTCTTACGAAGCCACTCCTTCGTTGCCCGGGCGGTGTGTTTGGGATCATTGTCATGCTGAAAGACCCAGCCACGTTTCATCTTCAATGCCCTTGCTGATGGAAGGAGGTTTTCACTCAAAATCTCACGATACATGGCCCCATTCATTCTTTCCTTTACACGGATCAGTCGTCCTGGTCCCTTTGCAAAAAAAACAGCCCCAAAGCATGATGTTTCCACCCCCATGCTTCACAGTAGGTATGGTGTTCTTTGGATGCAACTCAGCATTCTTTGTCCTCTAAACACGACGAGTTTAGTTTTTACCAAAAAGTTATATTTTGGTTTCATCTGACCATATGACATTCTCCCAATCCTCTTCTGGATCATCCAAATGCACTCTAGCAAACTTCAGACGGGCCTGGACATGTACTGGCTTAAGCAGGGGGACACGTCTGGCACTGCAGGATTTGAGTCGCTGGCGGCGTAGTGTGTTACTGATGGTAGGCTTTGTTACTTTGGTCCCAGCTCTCTGCAGGTCATTCACTAGGTCCCCCCGTGTGGTTCTGGGATTTTTGCTCACCGTTCTTGTGATCATTTTGACCCCACGGGGTGAGATCTTGCGTGGAGCCCCAGATCGAGGGAGATTATCAGTGGTCTTGTATGTCTTCCATTTCCTAATAATTGCTCCCACAGTTGATTTCTTCAAACCAAGCTGCTTACCTATTGCAGATTCAGTCTTCCCAGCCTGGTGCAGGTCTACAATTTTGTTTCTGGTGTCCTTTGACAACTCTTTGGTCTTGGCCATAGTGGAGTTTGGAGTGTGACTGTTTGAGGTTGTGGACAGGTGTCTTTTATACTGATAACAAGTTCAAACAGGTGCCATTAATACAGGTAAACGAGTGGAGGACAGAGGAGCCTCTTAAATAAGAAGTTACAGGTCTGTGAGAGCCAGAAATCTTGCTTGTTTGTAGGTGACCAAATACTTATTTTCCACCATAATTTGCAAATAAATTCATAAAAAATCCTACAATGTGATTTTCTGGAAAAAATATTTCATTTTGTCTGTCATAGTTGACGTGTACCTATGATGAAAATTACAGGCCTCTCTCATTTTTTTAAGTGGGAGAACTTGCACAATTGGTGGCTGACTAAATACTTTTTCCCCCCACTGTAGAAGCAAACCAGATGGACATCATGAAAATGATCGGAGAGGTTGAGAGTAGAAGAAGTTCAGGAGAAAGAACAAACAAAATGTAATTATTGTAAAATTGACTTTGTCCATAAAATGTAGATAGTGGGTATGGGCTGGAAGTAGAGGCCTGGGCGTTGTTGTTCACTAGTTTACTCCAAGTGGGGGAAAGGGTGGCGGGGTTGGAAAGTAATAAAGGGGAATATATATATATATATATTTTTTAAATGATATGTATGTGGGTGTGTATGTATGTGTATGTATATACAGTGGGGAGAACAAGTATTTGATACACTGCCGATTTTGCAGGTTTTCCTACTTACAAAGCATGTAGAGGTCTGTAATTTCTATCATAGGTACACTTCAACTGTGAGAGACGGAATCTAAAACAAAAATCCAGAAAATCACATTGTATTATTTTTAAGTAATTAATTTGCATTTTATTGCATGACATAAGTATTTGATCACCTACCAACCAGTAAGAATTCCGGCTCTCACAGACCTGTTAGTTTTTCTTTAAGAAGCCCTCCTGTTCTCCACTCATTACCTGTATTAAACTGCACCTGTTTGAACTCGTTACCTGTATAAAAGACACCTGTCCACACACTCAATCAACAGACTCCAACCTCTCCACAATGGCCAAGACCAGAGAGCTGTGTAAGGAACATCAGGGATAAAATTGTAGACCTGCACAAGGCTGGGTTGGGCTACAGGACAATAGGCAAGCAGCTTGGAGAGAAGGTAACAACTGTTGGCGCAATTATTAGAAAATGGAAGAAGTTCAAGATGATGGTCAATCACCCTCGGTCTGGGGCTCCATGCAAGATCTCAACTTGTGGGGCATCAATGATCATGAGGAAGGTGAGGGATCAGCCCAGAACTACACGGCAGGACCTGTTCAATGACCTGAAGAGAGCTGGGACCACAGTCTCAAAGAAAACCATTAGTAACACACTACGCCGTCATGGATTAAAAATCTGCAGCGCAACGCAAGGTCCCCCTGCTCAAGCCGACTGTCCAGGCCCCTTGAAATTTTCAAGACCATTGGAGATCCAGAGGGGGGAAAGGGAGGTCATGTGGTCTGATGAGAAAAAAAAGAGCTTTTTGGTCAAACCCAAATCGCCCCTGTTAGGGAAAAAAGAGA